>CAMZMU010000128.1:29926909-30191108 GCA_947311845.1 Poa pratensis
TTTTATGTGATTTTCTTGCTGTACCGGTTTATACTTGTGTTTGCTTCAAACAACCTTGCTAGCCTAAACTGTACTGAGAGGGAATGCTTCTCGTGCATCCAAAACTTGAGCCAAAACCCATGCCATTTGTGTCCACCATACCTACCTACTATGTGGTATTTCCTGCCATTCCAAGTAAATATTTCATGTGCTACCTTTAAACTATTCAAAACTTTATTACTCCTTATTTGTGTCAATGTTTTATAGCTCATGAGGAAGTATGTGGTGTTTTATCTTTCAATCTTGTCATTTACTTCTGACAGACTTTCACCAATGGACTAGTGGCATATACATCCGCTTATCCAATAATTTGCAAAAAGAGCTGGCAACGGGGTGCCCAGCCCCAATTAATTACAACTTTCATTAATAATTCTCTTCACATGTTTTGCCCTGATTTATCAGTAAGCAACTTAATTTGCAAATAGACACTCCTCCATGGTATGTGAATGTTGGAAGGCACCCGAGGATTCGGTTAGCCATGGCTTGTGTAAGCAAAAGGTTGGGAGGAGTGTCATCTATAAAGAAACTAAAATACATGTGTAAACAAAAGAGAAGAGGGATGATCTACCTTGCTGGTAGAGATAACGTCCTTCATGGGAGCCGCTCTTGAAAGTCTGGTTGACAAGGGGGTTAGAGTGCCCACTACCATTCGTTGACAACAACAAACACCTCTCAAATACTTATTTTGTGCTCTCTATATGCTTTCGAAAACTTAAAAAGCTCTAGCACATGATTTAATCCCTGCTTCCCTCTGCGAAGGGCCTATCTTTTACTTTATGTTGAGTCAGTTTACCTACTCCTTTCTATCTTAGAAGCAAACACTTGTGTCAACTTTGTGTGCATTGATTCTTACATGTTTACTTATTGCACTTGTTATATTGCTTTATGTTGACAACTATCCATGAGATATACATGTTACAAGTTGAAAGCAATTGCTGAAACTTAATCATCCTTTGTGTTGCTTCAATGCCTTTTACTTTGAATCTATTGCTTTATGAGTTACCTCTTATGCAAAACTTTTTGATGCTTGTCTTGAAAGTACTATTCATGAAAAGTTTTTGCTTATATGATTCATTGTTTACTCTTTATCTATTTGTTAGCAAACTATAGACCATTGCTTTGAGTCACTTCATTCATGACATGAGCCTTGCAATATATTGATCAAGATTGTGTGAAAGCATGTCTCCTCAGAAATTATTTGTTGTTATCGTTTTACCTACTCGAGGACGAGTAGAACTAAGCTTGGGGATGCTTGATACGTCTCCAACGTATCCATAATTTCTGCTGTTCCATGCTTATATTATACCATTTGCTACATGTTTTATATACACTTCGTATCACTTTTATGCATTTTCTGGGACTAACCTATTAACAAGATGCCACAGTGCCAGTTCCCTGTTTTCTGCTGTTTTTGGTTTCAGAAAGTTACTTCTGGAAATATTCTCGGAATTGCACGAAACAAAAGGCCAAGTCCCTATTTTTCCAACACGTACACGGAGTCCGAAGGAGAGACGAAGGAGAGCCACGAGGTGGCCAAACCACCTGGCGGCGCGGCAGTGGGCCCAGCCGCGCCAGCCTGTGGTTTGGGCCCCTCGGGGGTCCGCCGACATCGCCCCTTCGCCTATTTATTCCCCGAGACGTGAAAACCCTAAAACACCGAGCCTTTCATCCAGAACATATTCGCTGCCGCCGCCGTCGTCAACCCTAACTCGGGGGGTTCTGAAGCTCTTCCCGGCACCCTGCCGGAGAGGGGAATCATCACCGGAGGGCTCTACATCGCCATGCCCGCCTCCGGAGTGATGCGTGAGTAGTTCATCCTTGGACTATGGGTCCATAGCAGTAGCTAGATGGTTGTCTTCTCCACTTGTGCCATCATGTTTAGATCTTGTGAGCTGCCTATCATGATCAAGATCATCTTATTGTAATGCTACATGTTGTGTTTGCTGGGATCTGACTTATATTGATACCTATGTGGAGCTGAATATTATATTATCATGTCTATGTCATTTGTGATCTTGCATGCTCTCCGTTACTTGTTGAAGCCTTGGCCAAGTGAATACTTGTGACTCCAAGGGGGGTATTTATGCATGATAGTTGGGTTCAACCTCTATTTAACCTGGGATAGTGACAGCAAGTTCTAAGGTTGTAGATGTGTTGTTGCCACTAGGGGTAAAACAGCAATGCTTTATTCAAGGATGAATGTATTGTTTACATTACGCACATTACTTAATGCAATTGTCTGTTGCTTGCAACTTAATACTGGAAGGGGTACGGATGTTAACCGGAAAGTGGACTATTTAGGCATAGATGCATGCTGGATAGCGGTCTATGTACTTTGTCGTAATGCCCAAATGAATCTCATAGTAGACACCACAGCTCACACATGCATGTTATATGCACTTATCAATTGTCAATTGCCCAGCTGTAATTTGTTTACCCAGCATGTTAGTTATCTTATTGGAGAGACACCACTAGTGAACTGTGGACCCCGGTCCATTCTTTTACATCTGAAATACAATCTACTGCAATCATTGTTCTCTACTGTTTTATGCAAACAAACATCATCTTCCATCGATACGTTTAACCCTTTGTTTTCAGCAAGCCGGTGAGATTGACAACCTCACTGTTAAGTTGGGGCAAAGTAATTTGATTGTGTTGTGCAGGTTCCACGTTGGCACCGGAATCCCTGGTGTTGCGCCGCACTACACTCCTTCACCAACACCTTCGAAGCAAACCTCGTTTTCCTACTGGTTCGATTAAACCTTGGTTTCATACTGAGGGAAAACTTGCTGCTGCACTCATCATACCTTCCTCTTGGGGTTCCCAACTGACGTGTGACGTACAAGCATTGTTTCCGGTGCTGTTGCCGGGGAGATATTCCCTCGTCAACCTAGCGCTAGCAAGAGGGCAGCAACCTGGCGAGGAGGTTTGACCGCAGCATCACCCTACATGGTACCGACAATAAATGATACGGTATCCAGGCCACACAAGGCTGCTATGACCCGCTCTCGTACCCCTCTTTTTCCCAAAGGGGGAACTCGGTTGGCATCCAAATATCCCGAAACGTAAGGTGTCTTGGGAAGACGCGCAGCAACCAAGAGCTAGCCGCAGCGATGCAGGTCCGCCTCTTGCATTCCATATGCTTTTATATGTGTTTCCTATCATTATTTCGTATGTTGCCTTATTTTTTGCTTTCTCGCCTTTGCACAGAGGGAAATTGCCGGTTGTGCGTCTCAGTAAGGAACTACTACTGCTACAGGCTACAGACGCGTCCTGCGATATTTAACCCTATACTGCATAGAGGACGATTGTTCCAGCAGTTCGCAGTCGACATGTACATCAAGATTGAGGGTTGCAGGTTGAACTGGGTAAGGGAGCACCAGCCGGAGATACGTGCTGACCTATATAAAGGAATTGTTGATAGCATCAAGATACTCTGCAGCAGCTTGCATGCTAGACAAGAAATCCCGAGCATCAACAACAAAAACAACTCTAGCTGCCTGAGGCAGGAATTCATCAAGCTTTGGTTTTAGCCTTGCATCACCAGGAACATTAACAACATGAACATGTTTTACTTTGCCTTTCTGCATGGAGAACAGAGCAAAGTCAACAAACAAGTCTTGCAGCCAGCAAATGAATGCATCTTATGCACATTCGGTGTTGCTTTTCAGTTGAAACATGACGACAAAAATTAAATGATGATTTCTACTTGGCCACCACAATGTATTTGTAAATTAAAGTCAACAAACAAGAGAGATGGAGCATCGCGGTTCTAATATAGACCAGGGGCATGGAGTACTTCGTTCGTAAAACAATTAGTGCAATATGTGTTTTTGGAATGTGCAGACAATATATCTCGAGACAATTACATGCTGATCCTACATGATTATATCATTGATTACACAGTTCATGGTTTCGGAAGGCATGTGATTGCGTATCATGCAGCAAAAATAATACCAAAAACTGGGACATTCCAAACAATCTCACTAATTGAGGCGCCAATTTTTTTGGCTTTCCCGCCAGTACCATCTATAAGATGGACCATGCGTTCCTACCCTCCTCTACGCAAATAGCATAGTCCATCGCAAGCCACCAGATTCAGCCACTCCTCACAAAACCAACCATGGTTTTCCCATACGTTCCAACCATCTCTAGGAGGGTGATGGCAGCACCACCAGCACCTGCGGTACCTACTCCAGAAATTCCCTTTCCGGCAAACCCCAGGCAAGATTTGTTTCTTTGACTACTTTTGTACATCAGCGATTATTATAGATTTTTTATTTTGACCGCTGAACAATGCAGGAACGTAACTTTCAACGATGTTACGGATATGCATACCCACTCTACACGCTGGGAGATAACAACAAAGGTTCTATGCAAGCGCATAAAACAAACGAGAGAGGGACAAGTTTTCAGTACCATACTAGCGGACATCACAGTAAGCAGTTAATTTTGCCCCTTAAAATTTTCCTTACTGTTATATAACCATGGTGGCCTGATTTTTCATTACTTTATAGGGTGAAAAAATAGAGGCAATTGCTTATGAACAGTTTGCACATCGCTGCAATATCGATTTACAGATTGGAAGTACATATGTGTTCAAGGAAGTGGTTTTTGCGCCAGCTTACATACCACAATCTATCGCATTCTGTCATACTATCAAACTATATTGTCATTTTAGATAGGCAAACTGAGATAAGCCTAGCTGAACCGCACATGGCCATACCTCAGCTACCGCCACGGTTCATGGATTTCAGGATGGTGTATGGTCTGCGAAACAATATGCTCACAGGTATTTGTGTTCTTCTATTCACTTATTCAGTTTTATAACATATAATAAATTATCATGTTTCTAAATATGTACTATGTGCTTATTTTTGTAGATGTCATTGGACTAGTGGTGCATGTGAGCAAATACATGTACACAAAATCATTTTATCGCAACACTCCATGCCTAGACATCGGAATTATAAACATTAGGTACCTATTTGTTCAAGACAGATTTCGTCTACTTATTATCTGTGTACTGATTTTTCTACTCAACCAGGCGGGAAATCATTTTCATACGTGTATGGGACCGGCATGTGGTGCGTCACATAACACGTTGGATACCGGCGCAGCGCGAAATGTGGACTTTGGCTGCTACCATGCTGAAAGTGAACCAGTCAGAAGGTGATTTGTTTGAAAAAAATAAATCATATCCCATCAATATTCTAATCTAATAATGATTGCAGGAGGCTTGTCCACAACATATGTGAGCGAGTTTATCTTCCGGCCACACAACCAGCTTGGCCAAGAACTGGAAGCGTCTCATGCAACATTCGCTGCAGCTCAAGTGTCTTTATTGCACCAAGTCAGAGAAGCCGTTGAATTGAGGAGCATCGTTGCAAGGAATGACAAGCTATGCATAAGTACAGCATAGCGCCGAGGGCCCTTATCTGTACTACTAAAGGATATCTTGAATAATAAGTTAGATGCGTTATCATTGAAGGATTGTTTGCTTTACTTTGTTGCCCACCATAGCGAATTTTACTGCCTTGCATTGGAGCTCAGGTTTCCCAGGAGAGCCAAGCTTAGAATTTTGGGGAGTTTCTTTTGGCTTAGATCCGTTGTTCTCTATTGCTGATTTTTGCAATATAATAATGTAATTCGACCAACATAAGCTTGTCAGTCTATCATAGATTACAAAGGAAAGGTGATATAATTGGTGCATGTATGTAGCAGACAACAGAAACACTAAATTCAACTTCATACCTTCTGACTTGCAGTCTTCAAAGTAGAATGTAGATGAACTTATTATTCAAACATTAATGTACACACCGCAGGAGCCCTCCCCAGAAGACATGTCAAAAATACCGATTATTAGTTGTGACCGTTTCCGTGCTTCCTTTTGAATATGAAATAGGTAACCAGTAGTACTGGGATTTGAACTTACGTGATTGTTTTACCCATCAATCCTCGTGGGTGTGTCCATTTGCAAGTTTACATTATAATTTGTATTAGATTCTAGCATGAAACAAAAAGAGATTATGCACTTTGTTCATATGAAACTGAATGGTATGGCATTGTATTCAGAAACGGGAGATTAATCAAGGAGAACAAATTCTTCCATTCAGACATCATGTCTATAGTCAGACACATTCGAACCCTAGCTTCTAGCCTACTACTCAGTACTAATCAGTAGCCAAGACACGCGCACGCAGCCAAACTTGGAGTAAAGCAAAAGGTCTAGGAATGTTTGTCCCAGACGACACCTGACGATGAAATCTACAGAAACATGATAGATGATGCCGCCGCGGCACCTTTAACACCTTAAGCACCCCGTGGTTTTCGTTTCCCAAAGCAAAATGTAGTGCACACAAACCGCAGATCACATCAGCACAGCTGCTCGCAGCCATCATCAGTAGATACATGCACAAAGCCCTGACCGGGAACACCTGAAGCTCTGTCCCTGGAGATAGAGAGAGGAGCTAGGGCGAGCGGGATCTCACCTCGAGGTGGAAGGAGATGAAGGCGAGCTTCCGCCTGAGCCGCCGCGCTGCCGCCGAGCCGGCCTCGTGGGTGTACCGCCGAGCCGCCAGGAGTGCCGCCGAACGCGGGCGAGTGCCGGCGAGCACCACACTTTTCCCTTGTAAGGCTGCGCCGGCGAGGCCATGGCGGGCGCGTGGCCGGCCGGCCGATCGAGATGGATGGGGAACGGTGGGCCTGCTGGAAGAAGATGGAGTGAGGAGTGAGGAGTTTTTTTTTTGACATTAGGAGTTTGGAGTTGGGGATGGGGGCTGCCGACGTCAACGGAGAGACAGTGTCTTATTTTTTACTTTGCACGTGCATAGAGTAGATTATCGACTTGAGAATGAGCTGCTAAATTTTTCTGTGCTTACAAATAATCTCATCTTTTAAATATACTAGTAAAAATGCCCGTGCGTTGCAACGGGAGAGAAAAAAATCGCGTTGTTGAGACGCATAATCATCAATTCCAACACTGATGACACCTACTTTTTTTACGACGAATTCTCATCAGATTCAAACAGTGTCAACATAGATGTTGGATAAGGCGGCGACAAAAGAAGAGTGGAATGAATACCTTCATCCTTGTGGATCCACCAAAACTTATTAAAATTGTAGACACTTGTAGTGTTTAAATTTTTGACAATGTACCAAAAACGTTATTGCGGCATTAGTTTTCCTGAAAGTCAACTTGTGCTTCATATAATGTATAAATAGTATACAAAGTAAAACCACAATTTATTTATGTTTCAATTTCATGTACTATGATTTCAATTTTGTATTATACGAACTGAAATTACTTCTTAGTAAACTTCACAGAAGACGCTTTTCTTTTTCTTAGAGCCAATCGTATCTTTTCACCGTCAGCCAACACATGGGCACTTCCTTTTGCCTCAACGAAGCAGCAGTGGCAGCACATCCATTATCTGGTATAAAAAAAATCGCACACACAGAACACAATTTCCCCCTCTCACTCGTTTTTTCCTGCCTTCTTCACCAGAGGTCCAGAGCTAGTCACTCTCTCTACTCACTCGCTGCTACTCATTCTCCTCAAGATCCCCACTGCCGCGATCTCTGGCTCCGGGCGCCCCACTTCCTATTCTCAAGGCTGAGTCTCGTTGAGCTGCTGTTCCATGCCCCCCGCCTCTCCAATAGTCTCGCCCCGCCGATGCGGCGTTGGAGATTCTGCGGCGGCAGCTGAGGAAAAGAGAGGAGATTAGCCAGCCAGGCGGAGGGAGCCGAAGGCGGAGAGGAAGAAGAGAGGATCCGGATTGAGCCGTCGCACCACCGCAATCCCCAATTCCCGGGACTCGTCGTCGATTCGGCTCGATTCGGGGGCGAGCTCGGCTCGAGCCCAAATCAGGAGGAGCGGCAGGCAGGAGGACGCGGCGCCCCCGTGGGCGCCCAGCGAGGCCACGACGTTCCGGCGCTTCGTGGGCGCTCCGCAAGGGGCAGCCTCTGGGGCGGCGTCGGGCGGTGGTGTTGCCGCACGCGTAAGCAAGCTTCACGGTGTCAAGAGGAAACCGGTACGCCTCATCCTCCTCCGGAGTTAACTCTTTGATTGATGTAGCTCAAGTCAGCTTGCTTGTGCCGATGTAGCTTTTGATTGACCGCTAGCTAGTCCCTTGAAATTGCTACTGGTTTGCTCCTTACTGCCATGTTTGGTCAAACGCCCTGAACTTGGAAGACGCTGTTGCTGTTTGCCTGTCAAATTTGTATGCTCATCTATTGTGCATTTGTACTTATCGAGTAGATTTTGAAGGGAGATCACAAATGGGGACAAAATAGTATACATACCAAACTAATTTAGCTAGTTCTGTTGACCAAGTGTGTTCTGAGATACATTACTCATTTTTAGTCACTTGGTCATTGTCAGCTAAGCAATGATGTAGGTAAAATTGTGTAAGTTTGATGTGTTTGAGAAAGACACCATCCCTGCATCATTCTCCGGCTCCGGGCGCCCCACTTCCTATTCTCAAGGCTGAGTCTCGTTGAGCTGCTGTTCCATGCCCCCCGCCTCTCCATAGTCTCCATGTGCTATTGTGAATATGAAGATATAATTTACATAGATGGTGACTGCCTGACTGAAGGCTGTATCATTAGAGTGATCATAGTTTTAAATAAGCACAAATGAATTAGTGTACAGATTGTTCAGTAATTAGTGAACACATAATAATGGATGGTTATTTATTTCCTCAAACATTTACATAACCTATTTGGTGAGGACTTCTGTGTACACAATATTCTTTGTGTACGTCTCCGTTGTACTGATCTTCTCCTTAGTTGTCTTCTTCTTTTTCTTCTGTTTCTCCTTCTCCTCTTCACTTGTCTTCTCCTCTTCACTTGCTGCTGTTAGTACCTTTATGTTTGCTGTTGCGGTTGCCCTTGATAGCGCAACATATAGTTGCCCATGTGAGAAAACTGGTTCAGGTAGGTAGACGCCCACATTTGGTATTGTCTGTCCTTGTGATTTGTTGATTGTCATCGCAAAGCTGAGTCTGACTGGAAATTGTTTCCTCTTGAAACGGAACGAGAACATTTCATCATCAGAGGGACATAATGGTATTCGAGGCAAGAAAACTCGCGTTCCAGTTGCTGTCCTAGCACAATCTCTGCATCTATTGCATTTTTCTGAAATCCTCGTACGATCAATCTTGTGCCGTTGCATAGGCCATTAGCCGGGTCAATGTTCCTGAGTAGTATGATCGGACAATTAATCTTTAGCTTTAGCATATGTGGGGGCAGTCCGTTTGGGGTAAGGGTGTTTAGGAATTCTGGTGGATAGTAGTTATATGGGTCTTCTTCTACAGAATCAAAGCTGTGGTACACCATCTCCTCCCCTTGGAATCGATCAATCATTTTAGGTTGATTCTGTCTACGCAATCATTCTTTGTGGATAGAATTGCTCTTGACGTGATGTATTTTGGATCTTGTAGGGAAGCGGCGTCCGTTTTGTAGATGTTGTTGATGAGTGTATCCAATCCTTTATCACCAGTTTTATTGGGCACGCATATACTTGTTGGTAGAAGTATTTCTCCGTTATCGTTTGTCTCCTCTGTTCCGTTTCCAATGCGCAATAGGTACTCGCGAACCCTGGGTCGTTTTGAGCCCTCATGTTGCGCACAAGCTTCATTTTTTTCATGCAGCTCCAGAGTTCTGATCTGCTGAGTGACGCGTCTACTATTTGGGCTCTTGTACCCTTTCGGACAACGGGTAGTACTTGTCTAAAATCTCCTCCAAATACGACCGTTTTCCCACCGAATGGTAGATCTGGTTTGTCCATTATGTCCCTCAAGCTTCTGTCTAGCGCCTCAACCGCCTGCCTCTTAGTCATTGACGCTTCATCCCAGATTATTAGTGATGCAGCTTTTAGTAGCTTGGCTGTCCCGCTTTGTTTTGTGAATCCACAAATTGCTCCATCGTCTATTTTTAGTGGTATCTTGAACCTCGAGTGTGCAGTCCTCCCTCCAGGCATTATGGAAGCTGCAACACCGGAAGTTGCCGTTGCCAGAGCAATCTTGCCCGTTCCACGTATCGTGGCTAGGAGCGCCCTGTAAAGAAATGTTTTCCTGTGCCTCCCGGTCCATCGACGAAGAAAATCCCTCCCCTTTGGCTGTCAATTGTGGATAGGATTTCGTCGTAGGCCGTCCGCTGCTCTTTGTTTAGGCTCTCATGTAAAGATGCGTCCTGTGGGTCTACCTCGACCGAGTACTCCTCAGTCATCTCCCTAGGCATGTCATCTGTCGTGTCATGTTGTTCGTCAATCTCTGGCAGAGGAAACGACTTGATGTCTTTTCCCATTGATTGCAACATGTCCCTGATATTTTTTAGCACCATCTGTTCGACCGTGTGCTTGCATTTGCAGTTTCTCATGTAGTCTTCAGACATTGCGTCGAGGTGATTGTTCCAAAGGCCACGAACGTCGCTAGGCTCACAAAACACCAGGATTGTCGCGAATAGCCTTCGTAGGGATGATGGCATCCGAAACAACTGTGCTTCTGTCATACAATCATCTAGTGTGTTGTCTGCCTCAATGAGGCCCCTTTTTTCTGCAGCTTCACGGAAGGTTGGCATTACTTGTCCATCAACTGTCCTTAGGTCTTCGTAGCTTGTGGCGCCTGGCACGTGGTTTAGGAGAACTCGGAGATAGTATCGTTCTCCTTCAGCCGGATGCGCTGCTACAATCCTGCCAACCTGGAAGATAGCTTTCCGTTTCCTCTCTTGCCAAAACTTCCCATTTTTTTGCCATGTATAATGTTCTGGGAAGTCCCTGTATAGTATGCCTCGTGCTTTCTCATGTAAGTTGTTTGCTTCGAAGTATGCTGTCAACATTGACCTATCATTTCCAGCACGTTCAATAACGTTCTTGATATTTTGTTTTTCATTGTACGAGACCATGTGCATGTTTGGAGATGTAGCTGTAGCTGCAGGACTGATGGGTGTATTTTGCTTATTCAAAGCCATATATTCTCCACAGTGCTTCTGGAGGTGTCACCCACCTTGCATCTCTGTACTGTCTAATCTCGTCGATTTCGGCTTCATTTACTTTTTCGGTCACGGATACAGATGCTCGATCATGTCCTTTGTAGATGTACTTAAACAGGTACTTGACGGCTTTAATGCTTGAGCATATCTCAACATTTATGTGACAGTTGAACATTCTCAATAGATAGGGGTTGTAAGGAACGACCCACCTGTTATCAAGCGTGCACTTTCGGACTGTTTCGGTCCGACCGTCTTTGCGCCTCCTATACAATGGGTAGGAGTCCTTGCCTTGAATTGTTGTTTCGTTAAATGGCCTTGGATAATTGTTCTTGCATGTCTGGCGATTCTTTGTGCATGGACAATTTTTATTCAGTGCACCGCAAGGACCATGCATCATATGCTTGATGACCATTTTATATAGCTCAGTACTTCTGCTTGTTCGGTAGCTCTGCGGAGATTATTTTGTCATATTGCTCTGGAGATGTGTATTTTCCAGTCATGATCAGTAGGAAGTGAGCATGGGGTAGTCCCCTTTTCTGAAACTCTACAACATAGGTATATGCCTTAACACCTCCAAGAATGTTTTTCTCAAACAGTTGCTTCTTCATTTCTTCTAGCTTCGCCCTGAAAACACGTACGACTGGGCGATCTTGTGGTGTTTGTCCACGCTCTAGTTCACGTGTAATTTCTTCCCAGTTGGGGTTGCAAGTCATCGTGAGGAATATATCCGGCTTTCCGTACTTTCTTACTAAAGCCATTGCGTCTAGAAATCGGCGAAGTTTATCTCGTGGTCCTCCAATAAATGACGAGGCAAGAACTATCCGTTTCCCTACTGCATTTCCGCTTTGTTCTCCGGCTTGAATGCTATCCACAAGGCCTTGGTATAGGTCTGCCCTTAATTTTTTCTGATGATGAAACATGTAGTCAAGCCTTGAGCTCTCCATCTTGATGTATGTATCTACAACAAACTGTTGGAGTAGCCGTCCGCCGTACATATTGGGTTGAACATGTTTGGTCGCGTATGTAATTTGTAGCAATAGTATTCTTTCATGGTTACCAGAGTCTACTGGGTGCATCTGTTTCAAGCAACATTACATAAAAAGTTAGTTGAATGAGTAGGAGTGACTATATACAAATAATGAATATTGAAGACAGTAATATATATGAAATATTTACCTGGGTCATCATCATGGTTATCTTCGGCAGCAGCCCTTGTTACATGTTTCTCTTTTGTCTTGGCCTTTGGGATCTTTGTATGCCAACCCAGTTCCCTCTTGGAAAGAACAGAGGATACGAGAGTGGATCATAGCACCCATAATATGATTTAATCATCTGTATTTCATTGTTGTTCCCATGTAGTATGACGTTCTTGTCAAAAGTATTTCTTCTTTCATTTCCTTCGACCCACACTGCAGCTACCTCCGAAGTCATTGGTGCATTGTATGTTCTCTGGTCCAATCTTTGGTCAAGGTTCAAGATAAGTCTGTAGTCATCAAGGTTTTCGGCCTGTCCCAACCTTCTAAATTGTGTGGAGTATGGGTTGACGCGTAGAACGTCCGTTATTATGCCGACTATGTGTTTATCTTGGTCATATGTTTCCTCGCGGCAACGGCGGTACCGATGTTCTAAGCTTGGATCGTCATTGTAGAAGTATAGTTCCAGATGCTTTGGATCTGAGCGACCATTAGCAAATGAGTGTATATTGTGATAAATCTGACCATGAGCTCGAAATGTGTAAATACCAGCATGTCAGTTGTATCTCTGTCAAGGTGACAATATAGAGTAGTAAATGAGAAGTGCCCGTTGAAAAATCTTATATTGTCCCGGAAATATCTTGCATCAGATTCGTTGCTTGTCCAAAGTCTCTTGAGTACATGTGGCGTCTCTGGGTTGGCCAGTTTTATTTTTCCTTTGTTGCAGCATAATCCGATAGATTCATATTGGAACTTTTTTGCACCACAGAATCTGCAGTTCTCTTCAGTCTTCAGCATGTGTGTGCTTTTTGGTATGTTGCTGTATACGTGATCATACGGATCAGGGTTGTCACAGTCGTCGTCTTCTGTGATTTCAATGTCAACTTCATTTTCCCATTCTGTTGTAATTTTTAGCATCAATTGTATTTCAAAAAATAATATAATGATGTAAATATATTTTAAACTGTATGGAGCGTACCTTGACGAGTGAACATGTATTCCTCGCATGTGTCTTCTTCAAATATGACCTCATCGTTTCCTGTGTAATAAGATTTGATTGTACATTATTTTGTGTTCCATAATAATATATATGAACTTGATAACCTTACCATGATCATCATTGCAGAATAATTGTGCTTGTTCATCCGCGTCTTTGTTGGTTTGACACACTGAAGAGTGAATTTCTGTCAACAAAGGATGGTTAGTTTATTGCTCATACTATATATTATTTTGAGAATGTTTTAAATTTGTAGCATTACCGTTAGTCATGACTTCTGGCTGCTCTATAGGTTCTATATCACCGTTCCCTTTTTTCATCATGGATATTATGAGTTCGACAGCCTTATGGTGTTCATCATCATTGGAGAAGGGTTCTGCTGTTGCATTTGCGTCTTTGCTGGGTGGACACAATGAATAAGGGATTCCTGCCCAGGAAATATGGTTAGTTGTACATAATCCATATTGTTATTGTATAAAATATAGACTATTACCTTTAATCATGACTTGTGGGTGCTTTACGGGTTCTATGTCATCCTTGTCGTTGTTTATGACGGATGTGTCTTCTTGTGATGACACTGAAGCAGGTTTCCTTTTTTTTACTGAGAATTCTTCATTACGATGGTGTAGCAATGTTTGCCTTTCTCCTGGTGTGATAGGCTTTCTTTTTCTTGCATTTAAGTTAGATGCACCCATTTCTTCTTCTGTTGCGATGTATGCAGGGTTCTCCATTGCAATTGAATCTTTGCTTGGCGTGCTGCGGTTCAATATCTTGTTGGCCGTTATTTGGTCTATTCTAGCTTTTCTTTGTTCTGGCTCCATATTTGCATATCTCTGCCTATCTTGTGCGCATTTTTTCGTCCTTTGTTCTGCCTCTTTTGGTTTTCTTCCTTGATAGGCTTCACACCGTTTTTTCAGTATCTCCTGCTTTTCCTCTTCTGTGCATCTTTGTTTCCTTTCTTCTGCTGTTCCTTTTTTTTGCTGATAGGCTTCACGGCGTTTTTTCAGATTTTCCTGCTTTTCTTCATCCGTCATTCTTGCACGCAATTCTCTAATTCTTTTCCTTTTCTGTTCATTGACATCCATTGCGTGAGATTGTGACCCAAATTGGCTCGCCTGCATTAGAGTTTGTATACTGTGAGTATGAAAGCCTGAATCTGAATTCCTAGAAGTAAACCGTGTAACCCTGCATAGAAGGAAGATTAACTAAGGTAATGATAATGATAATGATTACCGTATCCTATGACAGGCCAAGCAGTGCGGACGATGATTTCCGGTCAGAAGGACGAGATTCCGGCGAAGTTCGCAGAAAGGCAGTGGACTCACGGCGAGACATCAATGGAGTACGGACGATATAGCGATTCTTGTTCTGATAATCTGGGAACATCGTAGGCACCTATATTTAATCAGGGTCCTTGTACGAGTAGGACACGAGTTCTACTCGTGTGCGTATTGCTAAGTCTGTATTGCTAAGTCTGGATCGCCGGCGCTTCGTGATTGTGTCAGCCAAACGTGCGAACTTTTTTTTTATAATCTGGGAACATCGTAGGCACCTATATTTAATCAGGGTCCTTGTACGAGTAGGACACGAGTTCTACTCGTCTGCGTATTGCTAAGTCTGGATCGCCGGCGCTTCGTGATTGTGTCAGCCAACCGTGCGAACTTTTTTTTTGCAATGGGTGTAATCAAAACGTTATTTCTGACTTATGGGTGGCATAGGTGGGTAATTACTTCCAATTGTATAAGCAAATTCAATCCAACGACACACCAAACCGCGGAAACCTTACTGCTTTTATTATTAGGTATAGATATGGTTTTAATTATATATAGTTATGGAGACAACATTCTTGATATTATACGGCAATATCTAGCTAGCATAAATGAGAATGAGTAGATATGCTAATTTAATGTTTGAAGGATGTCAAATCATACCTTATCTCGATATACATTTCAATTTGATTGGAATCTTCTTCTTTTTTAATATCGAGTGGATGTTTTATTCTTACACAATAATTTTTGCATATATTCTATAGACAAAATATTACGAAAGTTGCTCATATCCGTAGCAACGCACGGGCATTCGCCTAGTATTTATTAGAACCGGACTAATTTTTGTGTATGTATTAGTGCACGTGTAATATTTTCCACATATAAATTGCCCCCTTTAATTGTGAAAACGGGCGTTGCACGTACATGCCAACTAGTTGAGAAAAAAATCATGGACACGAACCACCAAAGGTGACAAATATTTTGTCCAAAAATGCCAGGCTAGCCACCTAGGACGCGCCAGTTGTGTTCCCTCGTCACCAACCTTGCGATCAATCATGACATGGTGTTGCAGATGGATCCCGGCCTCCTACCTGTCTGTCCCATCAATGACCCCATCATAGAATCCATCCTCGTCTTCCCCTGTTCCGACTCCGGCGCCGCACAGACCACCGGGATGAGGGCGCGCAGCGCTGCAGCAACGGAAGCAAAATCTGCGGGAACGAATAATCAGACGGTGCGAAGGCATCTACGGGAATAATCAGACGGGGCAAGGCAGGCAGAGAGCAGACAGGGACACGGAATCCGGGAAACCCAAACCTCCCGGACCCAATCCAACTAGAACCGGAACCAAACCCATTCCCCCTTCCTCCTCCTCCCGAGCCGCATCTCCCCCAAACCCTACCCATACCCATATATTATTAAACCCATCCCCAGTCTCCCCCGTCCTCTGTCCACCCTCTCCTCCCCATTCCACGCCGCCGCCTCCCGTAAACCCTAGCCGCCGCCGCCGACTAGGATCCGATGGCGTCCGCCGAAGACCAGGCCGCGGCCGCCGCGCTGCTTGGGGGCGACAACCCGGCGGCGTTCGACGCGCTGCTCTCCACGCTCATGTCCGCCTCCAACGCCGACCGCGCCCAAGCCGAGGCCGCCTTCCACCGCCTCCGCGCCTCCCACCCGGAGCCCCTCGCGCTGCGCCTCGCCTCCTCGCTCGCCGCCCCCGCCACGCCCGCCGAGCTCCGCGCCATGGCCGCCGTCCTCCTCCGCAAGCTCCTCTCCCCGACGCCCTCCTCCTCCGACTCCTCCTCCTCCCCAACCGCCTCCGCCCCGCTCCCGCTCTGGCCCCTCCTCTCCCCCGCCGGCCAGAACGCGCTCAAGGCCCACCTCCTCAACGCGCTCCAGTCTGACCCGCCCAAGCCCATCGCCAAGAAGGTCTGCGACGCCATATCCGAGCTCGCCACGCTCCTCCTCCCGGAGAACACCTGGGCCGAGCTGCTCCCCTTCCTCTTCCGGGCCGCCTCCACCCCGAGGCGCCCAACCTGCAGGAGTCCGCCCTCCTCATCTTCGCGCGCCTCGCGGATTACATCGCGGAATCCCTCCTCGACCATCTCATGACCATCCACAACCTTCTAGCGTCCGCCCTGGCGCACCCGACGTCTCCCGATGTCCGCATCGCCGCCCTCAGTGCAGCCGTCAACCTCGTCCAGTGCCTGCCCACCAACGCGGACCGAGACAAGATGCAGGACCTGCTCCCCGCGATGATGAGGGCGCTCACGGATTGCCTCAACTCGTCCCAGGAGGCGTCTGCACAGGAAGCTCTCGAGCTGCTAGTGGAGCTGGCTGGTGCGGAGCCCAGGTTCCTGCGGCGACAGATTGCGGATGTGGCAGGAGCTATGCTGCAGATAGCTGAGGCTACACAGTTGGAGGATGGAACTAGGCACCTGGCTGTGGAATTTGTTATTACTCTTGCTGAGGCCAGGGAGCGCGCGCCGGGGATGATGCGCCGGCTCCCGCAGTTTGTTGGCAGGCTCTTTCAAGTGCTGATGCAGATGCTGCTTGATGTGGAGGATGAAGCTGCCTGGCATACTGCGGAGACTGAGGATGAAGATGCGGGTGAAGGGAACAACTATGGAGTGGCGCAGGAGTGCCTTGACCGCCTTGCCATTGCCATTGGCGGGAATGCGGTTGTGCCGATTGCCTCTGAGCTGCTTCCGCAATACCTTTCTGCTCCTGAGTGGCAGAAGCACCATGCCGCGCTCATCACGCTTGCACAGATTGCAGAGGGATGCGCAAAGGTTAGCGTAATAACATTGGCCTTTTCATTATGCATGCAATATTTTTTTTTACTTCATTCAAAACGTCGTTGATATGGTGGAGGCATATTGATTATTGAATACTTATCCCATTCATGAACAGTAGAGATACGAGATAATGGCTGCCATACTTTCTTCCTTGATCCCTTGTTTACAAAGCACATACTGAATTGCCATGTCTGCAAGACCTTTTCGCTAGCATCATGCTACAAAAATGTGTTTCGTTTTTTTCTTTTAGCATGTAGGAAATAATCTGACCAGCTGCTGTTTGTTGCTGCCAGGTTATGCTTAAAAATTTGGAGCAGGTGGTTTCTATGATATTGAATGGATTCCAACACCCCCATCCTCGTGTTCGGTGGGCCGCAATCAACGCCATTGGTCAGCTGTCTACAGATTTGGGCCCAGACTTGCAGGTTCAGTACCACCAGAAGGTGCTGCCTGCATTGGCTAATGCCATGGATGATTTTCAGAATCCACGGGTGCAGGCAAGTGTTAAATATTAGCATGAAAATTAAATCCGTTTATCTCACACCCTTCCATCTCCTTGTTTTTATTTATGATGAGTTCTAAATGGTTTTGAGTGCTATGTCCTGAGATTATTGCAGCAGAGCTCAGATTAAGAGGATTTTAGTGTGTTCAATACGCGCTGAACTGAAATGTTACTACAACTAGATATAGCACGTTCGGATAGGAGACTTAGTTCCTTCAAGCTGCAGACATTCTTCATCCATTAGATGAATAGTTCATCTATTTGTGCTCTAGTTGTACTAAACTAGGTATTCTGTTATTAGTGTGGAAATAAGTGAGCCACAACACACATTTTCTTTGTATGCTCCAGATTTTTCTGCTATCTGTTGTACATTAGATACTGGACATCTACTTTCCGAATGGTTGGCATCTTAACTTTTAATTAAGCGGATTAATTACTTAGTTTTCTGGATTTCATATGATTTGTTTCCGTATCCCATTTTTGCCTGGTACGCTGGCCCCTTTGTACCCCATCTTGATTATGTCAATAGTTATTTCTACCTCTTAACCCACACACACACCATGAATAGCCAGACTGGATTTCAAACCAACCACAGAGCAACTGTTTCTTAGGTACAACAGAGAAATTATGTTGCATTCGGTCTGAATGCATACGACTAAGCCTGATGTTTAGTTGTTTAGTGGGCTTTTGAAACTGATGCTCTTTTAATGTTTTCTATGCGTAGTGATATTAATGTTCTGTTTTTTGTTGTACTTATGTCATATCTGAGGAATTTGGCGTCCCTATGTATATTATGCATATTGGCATGAAATAGTATTCTTATATTGATTTATTGCTTTTACTATCTTCTTGTCAGGCACATGCTGCGTCTGCTATCTTGAATTTCAGTGAGAATTGCACGCCCGAAATTCTGACACTGTACCTGGATGGAATTGTTAGCAAATTACTTGTTCTTCTTCAGGTATGCATTTAAGTTGTCTAGATTTGTGCCGGTAGAAAATATGTTAACTTTCATGTTATTTTTCAGAATGGTAAGCAAATGGTGCAAGAGGGAGCATTGACAGCTTTAGCATCAGTAGCTGATTCATCACAGGTAACTGTTCTTGTGGAAGTAACCATCTATGTTCGATATCACCTGCAATGGGCTGTACTTTCATGATTTCTATTAGCTGATCGTGATGACTTCATAACAGTCTAATACACACTTTGTCTTCCAGGATCACTTCAAGAAATACTATGATGCTGTTATGCCGTACCTGAAAGCTATTTTGATGAATGCAACCGACAAGTCTAATAGAATGCTCCGTGCCAAGTCTATGGAGTGTATAAGTCTTGTTGGAATGGCTGTAGGCAAGGACAAATTTAGGGATGATGCCAAGCAGGTTAGCATCCCCTCTCCTAATTTTGCAATGGACATTTATATCGTACTTGAACTCCAGAGTCATTATTTTGTTTGTTTGTGAATTCATTTGACTGTTCACCTATTTTTCTGTGCATAAGAAATGGATGAGCTGATTTTATGTTGGTAGAATAATACTTAATTGTTCTTTTAGTTTATCTTGTTCTCGTCTTTCTATGTGTATTATTGGTATTCAGTACTTTGTAACTCTATTTTTGATTATTTATAACTGCTTTGATGGCTTCCCATCGAGACATATTTTCCTGATGCACCTGATAATTTGCAGGTGATGGAAGTACTAATGGCTTTGCAAGGAACTCCAATGGAAACTGATGATCCGATAACTAGCTACATGTTGCAGGTATGCTTCAAAGCCTGAAAATTGAGTAGTAGCATTTTAACTCTTATAACCATCTTACTGCACATAACAGGCTTGGGCCAGGCTATGCAAATGTCTTGGACAGGATTTTCTTCCTTACATGAGTGTTGTTATGCCACCACTGCTTCAGTCTGCTCAGCTGAAGCCCGATGTCACAATTACTTCAGCTGAATCAGATGATGAAATAGAATCAGATGATGATAGGTTTGTGTTACCTTTTCAACGATTCCTTAATCCTCGAAACCTCCTTGTAGATTATTGATGTCCTTGCAAATTTATTTCAACCTCACATTGAATACTACTCCCTCTGTCCCATAATATAAGATGTTATATATTGGTTGTAATAACATCTATTATTGTGGGATGGAGGGAGTACTTACAAAAGCCTTCCCAAAAATGAATAGTACATGCAAATTGTGGTTCTCCTTTTGGTTCATGGCCTACGGCTCTACACTTGAGGTTATTTTTCCACAACTTGGATATTCTTATATCCCTGCATCCACATAATCCATGAACTACCTTGTGGTTATGATCCCTATGCTAGTTGGCTCATGATGTTTATATGCTCTGATTTGTTTGTACACCATGTGACCATGTTAATCCCTCCCCTCTGCCTTGTTTGTGTTGTAGTCTTGCTTTTGACTGCATGTTAGTTTTGCAATGACACCACTGAAGTTTTATATTTCATTCAGCATTGAAACAATCACACTCGGTGACAAAAGAATAGGAATCCGGACTAGTGTGCTGGAAGAGAAAGCAACAGCTTGCAACATGCTTTGTTGCTATGCTGATGAGCTCAAGGAGGGGTTCTACCCATGGATTGATCAGGTTTATTATCCTGTTCAGAAATCAATTGTCTAAAGTTTTTAATTTCTGATTAATGGCATATGTGACTGGAACGGATTTCCATTTAGGTTGCTCCTACATTGGTCCCTCTGCTTAAGTTCTACTTTCATGAAGAAGTGAGAAGAGCTGCTGTTGCAGGTACTTTGATGATATACAAATATTTGGCATGTAGATTTTGCGTGCTCCTTTTAATGTTTTTTGCAACAATTATGCAGCTATGCCTGAACTGTTACGTTCGGCAAAATTGGCTGTTGAGAAGGGGCTGGCTCAAGGACGTGATGAATCTTACGTTAAACAATTGTCTGATTTCATAATTCCAGCTCTCGTTGAAGCGCTGCACAAGGTCGTTGCAAAACCTTGTCCCTAAATTACATTCATAATTTGTTTCACACATTAGCTCCGTGCTAACAGCCTGAATTTCTTGTACCATACAGGAACCAGAAACTGAAATGTGCTCATCCATGCTGGATTCGTTGAACGAGTGTATGCAGGTTTGTGCTATTCTGTGATCTTAGGACTCACATTTCAATTACAACCACTTAAGTGTAATCTCAGGTATAGACAACCTATACCTCTTTCAAAAAAGGTATAGACAACCACCCGTAGATATAGATACAGATATAGAAGCAGTTGAATTGTAATCAGTTTGGATAACCACCCTTACATTCTATATGCTTATGTTTCTGTTGCGGGAACCAAACTTTTGGTCCTGCCTCTGCAATGCTGAGGAACAGGTGGAGTCACGCTACGTACATATAAATGGCAGACAGAAAATCACATCTTTTAATCTTCATTAACTTATAGATCACCTCACATTATGTATTGGTGATCTTAGGACTCATATTTCAATTACAAACACTTTTAAGTGTAATCTCAGGTATAGACAACCACCCTTGGATAACCACCCGTAGATATAGATACAGATATAGAAGCAGTTGAATTGTAATCAGTTTGGATAACCACCCTTCCATTCTATGTGCTTATTGTTCTGTTGCGGGAACCAAACTTTTGGTCCTGCCTCAGCAATGCTGAGGAACAGGTGGAGTCACACTACGTACATATAAATGACAGTCAGAAGAATCACATCTTTTAATCTTCATTAACTTATAGATCACCTCACATTATGTATTGGTGAATTTTTTTAGTGTTAGTAATGCCACGAAGTTGCTTCTTTCATAAGAACTTCATACTACAAGCCAATGCACCCTTCTCATATAAGTAGAAGTAGTCATCACGGTATACAGAGTACTGTATAGCAAGAGATTATTATTTTCCTTATATATTTACAGTAGGCTTTTCGCTGAAGCTTGAATGACCTGCGTGTACTTCGTTAAAACGTTGATTTTATTCTCGCCGACTCATAGTTTTTTTAATGGATCAACCACTTGGGCTATCATCTGCACCATATTACTCAATTGTCTATTCTGTATGGCACCGTGTTAACTGTTCGTTGGCTTCTAGAGAGTTTGCTTGACCAGATCCCTCACTGGATTTACTTTCATTGAACAGCTTTCTGGGCGTCTTCTTGATGAGAATCAAGTAAGAGCTATTTCAGATGAGATTAAGACTGTTATTATAGCCAGTGCAACCAGGAAAAGAGACAGGTCAGAGAGAACAAAAGCAGAAGATTTTGATGCTGATGAAGGAGAACTACTCAAAGAAGAGAATGAACAGGAGGAGGAAGTGTTTGATCAGGTTATGTTTCTTGACATCTTCTGGAATTGCCTGTCTTCTACAAGTTCATGTTTGAATTAATATTCTCTATACGTCTACATTCAGGTTGGCGAGTGCCTAGGAACTTTGATTAAAACCTTTAAAGCTTCTTTCTTGCCGTTCTTTGATGAGCTCTCTGTGTACGTTACGCCGATGTTGGTAAGTCGACTTAATCTTGCCTTGTTTGCGCATATTTATTGTGTCGTGGGCACACATTTCTTTGTGTTTAGTTGCAATTCTACCGTTTCTTTGGTAGTTTTTGCATTTAACTTAATTAGCATAGAGAATGCGCTCAAGGTCACATAAGAGTAAGGGTCAAATCTTGTGTTGATAATTTTTCCAAATTCCTGTCTGGTTTTGCTTCATTCGTTTTCAGGAAAATCTGTTGAAGAGGACCACATGCATTTCTTTGAAGTTCCATTTCTAAAAACCTTAGAATTAAGGTCGCAATTAAATTAGTTTGTTAAACATTTTTACCTTGGATATAAACACTTGTTGCAGTGTGCCTTCCCCTCTCATTAGTCTCTTCATTTCAGTTTTACATGGTACCAAAAATTAATGGTTATGTCCATTGTGTTGCATTGGGCCTATTTCTGTTGGGATTTGTCCATTATATCTTGCTAGCCTATTAAATTGCTCTATCTCATCTTTCATTTGTAGGGAAAGGATAAGACAGCCGAGGAGAGAAGGATAGCTATCTGCATATTTGACGACATTGCAGAGCAATGTCGTGAGTCGGCTCTGAAGTATGTTTCTTGACATCAGCTGTGTGTAAGCTGGGTTTTATCTGTAACTTAATCATGTCTTTTTGCCTAAGCAGGTATTATGATACCTATGTTCCTTTCCTTTTGGAAGCATCCAATGATGACAATTCAGATGTTCGGCAGGTCTTTAATTCTGTTCTCATGTTGCCTTATCTGTTCACATTTGATGCTTTTAAAAAATGGCACTGACGTAGCGACAAAATTTCCGTTGATTTAGGCTGCTGTTTATGGCCTGGGCATATGTGCTGAGTTTGGTGGTCTTACTTTCCGTCCTCTAGTTGGAGGTAAGTTCTGGATCTTGGCTCTAGTACTTATACAAGCATTTTGAAGTCAATCCATTAATATAATAATGCTTTTAAATTCAGAGGCACTGTCAAAGCTGAACAATGTTATCAGGCATCCAGAAGCACAACATCCAGATAATATTATGGCATATGACAATGCTGTTTCAGCGCTTGGAAAAATATGTCAATTCCATCGTGATGGTATTGACGCGGCTCAGGTATATGCTTAGATATCACTTTAAAGTTCATTCAAGAGACTCAACATTATGGGCCTCTTTGGCCCGCAGGAGTTACAAAAATGCAGGCCCATGAAAACCGCTGGATGTCAATACCCTAACCTGTCAAATTTGCAGGAAAACACATAAATCTTTAATCAAAGTTGTTCGCCACAGGAAAAAAAACTGGATTTTTTCCGAAAGGATTAGGTTTCATGTCATAGTTTTCGTTGAAACAAGTGGGAATTTCCATAGGGTTAGAGTCAATGGGAAACCACCTTTGAAATCACATGCTAAGTTGATATATTATAGGGAAACTCCTATGGTTTTGTATCCTACAAACCAAACTGACTCCATGGGAAAGATTCCTAAAGAATGGAATCCTCCAAAATTCCCACAAATTCTTTTCAACCAAGAGGCCCTAAGGTTTTATGCTATCGTTTTGCGAAATTTGATGATGCATATTCCATGCACTGATGCACTAGAGCATGTGGGTTGTCAAGTGAATGCAAGAGAATACTATTGTATTTTAGATTCCGAGGAAAAATTCTTGTTATTGAGTTCAAAGTTCTAGCTGAATAGAGCTGGTGTCAGTGTCTACGTTTTCTGTTCATGTGTACTAGATCTTTACGGTGTAGAATGAATCTGTATTTGATTTTCAGGTCATTCCAGCATGGCTTGGTTGCTTGCCTCTAAAAGATGACAAGATTGAAGCAAAAGTTGTACATGATCAGCTTTGTTCAATGGTGGAGAGGTATTGGCTCTCTACTTTTAGCATGTCAAGCAATTTACTCTGTTTACACTTTACAGTTTATACAACCTATTTTTATGCGCAGATCGGATGCACAAGTTCTTGGACCTCATAGTCAGTATCTTCCTAAGATAGTTTCTATATTTGCCGAGGTAATTTCTGACGTTTGCTTGCTTGTATTGCTCAATGAAACACTGACAATGAAACATGTCTGTTTTGATGTGGTAGTGGCAGATTTTTTTTCTGGCAGTACATCTTGGCATTTTAGCTTTAGTCTTCTTATGGATAATTAGTAAATGTTTTTTCAATTTGGGATTTATACGTAGGTTCTGTGCAATGGAAAGGAGCTTGCAACCGATGAAACAACCACCCGGATGATCAGTGTTTTGAAGCGATTTCAGCAGACATTGCCACCTGATTTTCTTGCCTCGGCATTTTCCACCTTGCAACCGCAGCAGCAGCTTATGCTACAGTCCATCTTAACCACATAGTTTCTCCCTTTTGCTTTGTGGCTGCAAGGTTCGGGCTTGCTTTTCTTTATATAATTCATCATTGTTACCGTCAACCAATTTTTTGTGTGGAATCTTTTCTGGGGGAGTTCGTTTGTGAATGCATTGTCGCTTCATGGAATTGGTGGTCGCCATTTCATATGGTTTTGATGTAGTGTATATTATCTTGTATTGAAATGTGATTTTGGGACGTGCTCCGTCAAAGATGTGTAAGGGGAATGGTGAAATCTGTTGTTGGTTGAGTTGAAAACAATGGTGCATCAGTTTTGGCAATGATATTGATATGTTGTCGTGTGATGTTTCCTTTTATTCTGCATCTATGCTGAAGGTGTGCATTATGCTTAGTTCAGCTCTTCATTTTACTACTTTAAACCTGCGTATTAACATGTATGCGACCAGCTTAGTGTGTGTTTTCCTTGATGTTGGTAGTTCACATGATTGATAATTTGATGTTAGCTTCTACCAGCTCTGGAGAACTTAAATGGTGTCTGAGATGGTCTTAATCTCCGCAAAACAATAAGGCTACAAGCCAATTGAGTGGCAAAGCAAGAATGTCGACTAGTAAAGAATCCTGAATCTCAGAAAGGGTGGTCCAAAGCATTTTATTTTCCTTCGGGTGATCCTACCAATGCATAATTGAAGGGGCTTTTAACAGGGCACAGCCTTCTCTAGGAATAAATCCTGAATCACAACTCTTGGCCATTTGGAGATGACAATAGCATCAGTATTTGGATAGATGAGTGGATTCCGAACTGTTCTCCACAGGAAGTTATACTAGAAGAGGTCAAAATATGATCATCAATGTCTGACTAGTTCGACGCGGTGACAAAGTGGGATGCAGGCCCTATTAATCAGATGTTTTGATGCTCGCAGTATCTTAGCTATTCCATTGCCCAGTTATGGAATGTCAGATTTTGTTGCTTAGAACCTGACACAATCCAGCACCGTCTCTGTACGATCATACTACGATAAACGGGAATTCCAATGGAGTCGACTGAATTTTACTGGAGAACAAGGCTCAATGAAACCACATCCTATATGTGAGCAAATATGGTCTCTTCAAGAGAACTTGTCTGTGGCAAGATGGTTAGGAGGGTGGTTGTACCTCCAACCCATCAGAGTTCAAATCCTAGATTTGACGCTGGTGTTTCTCATTTAGGCGGAATATTCTTCAGTGGGAGGCGACGTTCCCGTCGACAGCGAGGCGCCCGTGGTGACTTCGTCAATCTCAAGACCTGATCTGCCGGCTCAGTCTCTCGGAGGTGCTCATAGGGGTAGGGTGTGCGTGTGTGCGTTCATAGGGGTGAGTGTATGCGCGTGTATATGAGCGCTTGCGTTGTACTGTGTTTCTAAAAAAAAAAGGTCTCTTCAAGTTCCAGCAAAATTAAAAATCTTCACTTGGAGGACCATGCATGGCACCATTTCTGCCCAGCAATTCTGTACATTGATAGAGCATGCGGTTCTTAAACTTTTGCTATGTTCCAAAACGAAGTCATCTCCAATTATGGGAAAGGAGACGTCGACTGATTTTTTTGCCGTAGCCTGCTAGTGGCAACTCCGGGTGCTCGTTTCAAACTAAAAGGCAGATCATTTGCCCAGGCCAAAACTGAAGAAAGGGGGCTAGACAAAGCCACCGGATATTTTGCTTCTTGTCTGCTTCTTGTTATTCGTTGTTCATCGTCACTGATAGACGGTGAACTACAAGGCTCTAGGGTTGGCAATGCCGACTTAGGACATCCCATTGCCGCCCTGCGTCGTGAAAAGAGTCCCTCTCGATTGTGTAGACAAGGCTCTAGGGTCGGCAATGCTGACTTAGGACATCCCATTGCCACCCTACGTCGTGAAAGAGTCCCTCTCGATTGTGTAGGGTTCCAGGTCTCCAGAGACCTTGCCGGCGCGTTCTACTAAGAAGCCAACTCAATTGCACATGAATTAGCTAGCATACCAAAATCCAGCCCTTGCATGGTACCTCTTTTGGTGAACAGTGTAACCACAATCATGAATAAATAAAGAGGTATTATGCTGTAAAAAAAACTACGATCAAATATGAGATGCATGCGCCAAAGGAAAAGAGAAGAATAGACAATTTTTTTTAAAAAAATACGCAAGGTACCTTTCGGATAATCTTTTCTGTATCAATACATGGAAGGCGAAAAAGAGAAAATGACACTCACCTGTACGTGTCCAATTAGGTCTAGGAGTCCCAAGCTCTTAGGGAGAAATCCATTTCGTCCTAAAATAGACGAAGAGGGTGCATGCCGATTGAAAGCACACAATTGAACAAATCAATCTACTACTTTTTATGTGCTTCATTTGTATCCTAGTTTTATGATTCTTGTTCATCCTTGTTCATCGTCATCGAGGAAAGTGAACTACAAGGCTCTAGGGGCGGCAATGCCACTTAGAACAACCCACTACCACCTCCGGTCCCGACGTAGTCTCTCCCGAGTGTGTAGGGTTTAGGGTCTCAAGAGACCTCGCCAGTAACCGGTCTCTCAGCAACCCTCCTCTAGCGATGTGTGTTGCACATCGCACTGAGGCCTACGGTGACATGTTCGTGTGCAAACAAGAAGCTAACTCAGCCGCACATGAATTACCTAGCATGGAAAAAAAAAACTTCTAGTCCTGGAATCTGGTTAGAAAATCCAGCCCTTGCATGATACTCCCCTCTTTTGGTGAACAATGTAACCACAACCATGAATAAATAAATAGGTATTATGCTGTCAAAAAAAAAGCTACAAGCAAATTATCAGATGGATGCGCCAAAGGAGAAGAGAAGAATAGAAAAAAGAAAACACCCAAAGGTACCTTTCAGATAATCTTTTCTCTATCAGGACTTGACATCAGAAACTGCATTTGAATCGTTCCTCGGAGAGGATAAGCTCCTAGAGCACGCGACTGGAATATTTCCATCTCCAAGTTCATGGCGGCTCCCAGCACAAGACAAATCTGAATGGAATCTACACAAATAGGTGCGAGAAGAGATGCCCCTCTTGACTTTTTGTGCTGCCCAAAAAGTGGTGTTTTGTCCTGTTTGGGCGAGTAATCTACCGGGCTCGACAAGAAAACGCACCTTGACAGCGATGAAGAAAGCATCTACTGGAGTAAAAAAAACAACGGCCATTAGCATGGACCTCGTTGGAGCCATCTTGGGGTATAGAATTCAGTTATTACTAGGACCGCCAATGTGAGTGCACTAGTCTTATTGCTCAATCAACAAGAGATTAAAATATGGTAGCATGGTAGCTGACAACTTGACAAAACTCACCTTTTCGATCGATGAGGTTAGCACGACTACAAAATTTAGAGCGTCCATCAGTTTTGCTCACTACACACATATAAGTTTATTTATGGGTACAACAGAAAAGGACTTGAACAATAGATTAGCAGTGCCGTCTCTTTTGCTGCTGAGATTGGAGAAGAGCTCATCTAAGAAAAAAAAGAGATTGGAGAAGAGCTTTTGCCATCAAGGTCGTTTCAATCTTCACAGTCTAATATTTTTCTTGGCATTCTAGAAGATAAACTGAAATATAATTAATTCATTCCATGTTTTTCTTCAGTTGTAAATATAATGTTAACGCCGATTATTTCTCTATAAACCCCCGCAAGTATATAATTGATGATTTAGGTGAAAACTGCAATTCAAAGAGCTCTCGCCAGCAGCAGCACACACATGAGGTGTCGAGTCTCTCCTATGTCCGCTCGTGTCGGCCCCCATGTGCAACACTTTGGGGAAAAACCCTAGCCACCACCATCAAAATCTCCTCGTCATCCAGCCCACATGTGGTTTGTCTATGGGGAGGTAGAAGTGGTTCCTCTCCCCGAAGGCAAACATCGACCAATCAAATGGGGTCTTTGATATAGTGAGAGAAATGGTGACCGTGTCCTTGGTCGGCCTGGCATGGATAATTGATATAGTGAGGAGTCTTCATCGGTGGATCCGGTGGCCCCCTCCTTTGTTGGTCTCTGCTTCGACGAGAGTTGGCAGTGTAGGGTTGCAGGTGCAAAATATGCTACGAGGGGTATGTGGGCACACCCAGTGGCGGACCTACCATCCTATTCACATGATGACGCCATAAAGTTGTGTTTGTTATTTATTCTGTGCACATGTTCGTAGAATTTTAACATCTTCTCCAACATCGTTTCATTCATGTAAAAATCAACCCTCTATTAGATGTTTTTCTTATATTCTATCCGGAACTTTATTAATGTATTTCTTGTTTGTAGTTACATTTGAGTTTTTATTTCGAAAATGGTTGTACCCTGACCTCTGCATAAACTTATGCGCACAACCATATTTATTATTGAGAGTGAGCTTTACAAGCTGAGATAACCGGATACAAAGTTCAAGCAAACAAGAAAACATTACATATCACACTTATGTAACCCAAATTTTATTGCTAAACTCAAAGAGCTGAACATATCACGAGTTATCATTTTCCAAGTAGCTGAACCAAGAGTATAGAGACCCTCGCGCCTCCATATGGTCGAGAAGGATCACACAATGAGCCAACTAGCTAGTAGCCTTGTGAATACACTGTAAAACATGAGAAACTTTTTTCTTTGTAAAAAAAATGTCATTACAACAGCTCCATAAAACCCAACATAAAGTGCATACTCCGACATAGATCTCGCCTTAAGTTGCACATTAACCAAAACCAACCAGTTCCCAAACTTATTCATTATATTAGTTGGAGTGAGTAAATTAAACGCTAGGTGAACTGTTCGCGAGAAAGCGGACATGAGATAGAGATGTTGAGTTGTTTCCTCCTCATCACAAAAGCAACATTTCACACTGAAAGTGCATGGTGCCCCATGTGTGGTTTTGGTAGTTAAAGACACTCCTTATGGATTAATGTTTGTATTGAGATATTCTTATAGGTTTGTCCATAGGCATTGCTTGAACTCCATGTGTTGGATTCAAGGTTGTATGCCATCAAGATCATTGATTATAATGGACATATTTGATATGATCAAGAAGAAGAAAAGATACAAGGTTGATCAAGACTAAGTGCAAAGAGTGGATTCAAGTTGATCAACACACAAAGCTAAGTGTTGTACCATGTGGGATCATGTGATCCAATGGTATGGTAAGCAATTGTCCATATAGCTTTGTGAACTAACCCATTATATGTGTGTGTGACATTTCTATGTTGGGTTAGGTATCATTCCATGGACTTGCATCAAAAGGAAGATTTCATATAACTCATGGAGGATGACGTCAAGTGGTGATCGTCATCAAGGTTGAGTTGTGCAAGTTCAAGATTGGCATCTAGAAGATATCATATGCTTGAAGCTTGCCACCCATTTGGAGATAATGGTCAAGTGAAGATGTGCCTAAGAGAGGCGCTCCCATATTGGTGTATGGGGGAGCAATATGTGAATCTTCACCAAGCAAAGCCCAATCAAAAAAGGTGGTCCACTTGAAGAGATCAAGATCGTCATCATCTAGCTCAAGTGGAATGCGCAAGACAAAGGTATGATCTTGGTAGGGTTTCTATTTTACCGGTCTCATGGTGTTAGTGGGAGACCGGGTTATAGGATAGACGCCGTACTAGGTCTCAAGTGAGTAACTTGATCGCATCTTTGTGGCGATCTCAACTTTGCATACTTGACATATCATCTTTATTGGTTCTTACTTATCTTTTCTCCTTGTTGGGTTTTGGTGCTTGTCGTGATCTTCATGACAAGCCCAAGTTCTTCGAAAATGGATTTTGGATGGAAAACTTGTTGCGTTTTCGTGTTGGAAATATTATTGGTTTATCCTTGAGGAAAGTTCCACACCTTCCCATGTGTGGTAACTTAACTCTATTTATGGTTCTTAATAGTAGGATAGCTCTTGTTGCTATCTTTCCAACAAAATTGGTTTCACCTGATTTGGGGTTCGAATGAAAAAGTTATGGAGTTTACAGTTTTGCTGAGTGGTTGCAGGATTTCCAGTCCGGAGTCTCCGGCATGCCAGGGCTGGAGTCTCCGGTCTACCCAGACCGGAGTCTCCGGACTCAGGGCAATCGGAGTCTCCGGCCTGCTCGTTTTCCATCGAGCGACGAAAGTGGTGACACCCACTGGACCGGAGAAACACCGGAATCTCTCCGGAGTCTCCAGTCTGGCCAGAATATCCGGACGCCTCTCAGGCCAGAAATTCCGTTCAGACCGGAGTCTGGCTTACCCAGGCCGGAGTCTCCGTGTGTAAGAATTCATGCAACGGCTCTATTTTTGGGGACCTATAAAAGACCCCTTCTTCCCCAAAGAGAATAAGCTTTCAGCAGCACAATTTTTTCCCCTTCTCTCTCGTCCATTGTTGACCTTGGAAAGCTTGACCCTCTCTCAATTCCTCACACGATTCTTGAATATTTTTGAGGGAATAGTGAGAGGAGATTTGGATCCACTTTTCCACCAATTCATTCCTCCTCTAAGTGAGGGGAACCCTTTGGATCTAGATCTTGGAGTTCCATTTGTTGAGTTCATATTTGTTCTTCCTCTCTTCCCCACCATAAGCATTAGTTGATTTTGATGGGATTTGGGAGTGGAGGATTTGAGCACTTCTTATGTTCTTGCCATTGCATTTGGTGCATCGGTTTGTGCTCTCCACGAGAATTCGTGAAAGTTGAAAGTTTGTGAGCTTGTTACTCTTGGGTCATTGGACCCTAGACGGTTGTGGTGATCTTGAGAGCCTCCAATTCGGTTGTGGATGCGTGCCCCAAGCTTGTGGTGACCTCGGGAGCCTCCAATTGAGTTGTGGATGCGTTCCCCGAGATTGAAGGTTACCAATAGTGGAAGGTGAACCAATCCTTTGTGGTGCGTTTCATCGGAGAATAGGGTGAGGCCTTTTGTGCCGTTGAGTAGGCCTTTGTGGTGAGCTCACACCCCTCCAACGAGACGTACTCCCCTAAAAAGGAGGAACTCGGAAATACATCTTCGTCTCCGTGTGCCTCAGTTATTTCTTTACCCGAGCTCTTTGCTTACGCACTTTACTTTGTGATAGCCTTCGTTCTTGATGTCCTTTATCTTGCTATCACCTTGTTGCTTGTCTTGCTTAGCATAAGTTGTTGGTGCACATAGGTGAGCCTAGTATTTAGGTTGTATGCTTGTTAAATTAAACACCTAGTTTTATTCCACATTTATCAAGTCTAAACCAGAAAAGTTTTAATCGCCTACTCACCCCCCTCTAGGCGACATCCTTGTCCTTTCACACACTCCTGTTAGAATTAGGCATTGCGAGGTTATGCTTTGTCCATACACGTGTTTACGTAGGCTAAACATTCGAAAGACCCCCTCATGTCGCTCCCCAAGGCGATGATAGGGACCCCAACCCTAGCGCCGCCAAGCCTCTGATACTGGCATCTCCCTTCAGCCGCTGCCGCCGGCGTTGGCCACGGTGGCGGTCGGCTCGGTACCAAAGGCGTCTGGGCGGGTGGATCGTGGCTATGTCCCCCTGCGGCGGCTGAGGTGGTGCACGTGGGAGATCGCGCACGACAGTCAGGGCAACGACCCCTTACTTTACGGCGGTGGCCATCGACTCCATGGCCAGGCGGTGTGAGCGCTTCGATGATCTTCTCTGCTCTAGTGATGCTTGGTGGAGGACGCGTCTGATAGACATGGTGTAGCGGGATTTCGGTGATGGACGCGTCTGATAGACGCACACATGGCAGTGGGGCTGTATGACATTGTGAGGCTTCGACAACATGCATGGCAAGATCAATGTGTTGATCGCCCTGAAGATGGGTCGACGGAACTCGGTGGCGATGGCTTCTAGAACATGCACATACGGTGCATGCTGAGACTCTGCTGGACTGGTTTGTACTCCCGTCTTTGGGCGCCTTGATGAGCTCTCCGGTTTAGATGGTGTGTATCAGTGTGAGGTTAGGGCATATGGCCCCATCATGGTCACCCCCATCATCAAGTTTGCAGGTGTAGCGACAAAAGTCGCCAAGAAGGTGGGTTTGGGTTTGATCAATGTATTTGTTTTGTCAGTCTTTATTGAATAATTTAACTAAAAAAAGTATGTGTGCATCATTTTGATGGAGGTGCCGGGATTTCAACCTCCATTTCACAAATAAACCCTTCATATATATATGAACTATGCAAATATAATATTTTTAATGGTACCTTGAAGTTTCGAATATATTTCCAAAGAGACATTGTATTACCAATAAAAAGGTCTGCAATTCTGCATACATAAACACTATGCAACCTCCATTTGAGAACATCTTTTTTGGCTCTTGCAAAAATGGTGGCCTTACAATTCGAGTTGCACTTAATTTTGTGTCAAACTCTCCTACTTTTATTTTTCTATGTTTTCTTTTACTGGTGTAACATGAAAAAAAGTTTGGGGCCGGCTGCTGTGTGACATGTGTATGATACTATGATGTTCCATATGTCTCCAAAGAGATGCGCCCATCCAAAACTGCACTAGCCAGAGACAACTACCTCATCGAGTGAAGGAGAAAAACTTGGCAGATGGCGAAATTGTCAAGAGACTCTGCTAAATAAAACAAAAATCATGCGGCGTGGTTGATGAAAAGTCGGTTTTCAGCCGTTTGTACTGGCACTGGTCGTCATCACTGTCTCTGAACCCGCCAAGTGGCAGACTCTCCTGCAGTCGACTTGGTCGTTGTAGTGTTTTGACTACATAACCACGAATTAGGGACGAACTGGTCCAAATCAGTGGCCCAAAGTTTACAGTTAAGCTGATGCATGTTGGTGAAGACCTACTAGTTAAACCACCAAAAGATGTAGACACCTTGACACTTCTATAATTTATTGCTTGCTTAATTAGTTGCTTACATGTTCAGTCACTGGCTCCAAAGCTTCCAGTTAGGCTCGCATGTTGTTGAGGACCTGGTAAATTCCTACGAGGAGTAGACCCCTGTTTTTGCGGGAAGCATTCTCATGTTTTCTGTTTGTTTGTTTGCGTGCATGTAGAGTTTTTGAGAAAGATGCAAATGAAATACCATTGTTCAAACTCAAGCCAGAATGTCTCTTTTTAATGTGAGACAGTAACATTATGTGTGGATATATAGGCGAACACCTTCTTTTCTTCAAGTAAGAGTGTAAGAACCAAAATCGCAAAATCATAATCTTGCTCTTGTTCAATTATGAACCAAAATACTACTAATCCGTAAATGTTTTTGTCGAAAATATGTTCGTGCACATGGGTACCAGCGGTATTAAAAAAACAGCAATTCAAGAAAGTTGAAAACATTCCAAAACTTTTGGTCGGACAAATATGATCAAGTGTTGTACTCGTATAAAAAGTTTTTCAGAGAATAACTTTAATTTTAGTCTCTGTCAAAGATTTGCTAAAAAAGACACTAGATACACGCTATATTCGTCATAGATTTGTATTATGTGCCCTGATTTATATGAGAATCATTTCTGGCCAAATTTTTTGTACGAACACAAAACTTTATCATCTTTGAGCTGAGAAAAGATTCAATTTATCTTTGAATTTTTTTAATTTCTAATTTTCTTTCATATATCAGGTGCGAGAGGGACACGACGATTTGGCTCATGGGTGCATCTGCACCCATTATGTTTTTTTTCCAGAATGTCAAAAAATTCCGAAAAAAAATCCGGGTGTACATTACAACATGATGTGTTAGCACAAAAAAAGGCAGGGTGAAAAAACTTTTTTTTGTGATCTGTACAAAAAAGAGAAAAAACTGACGCGTATATATACGTTTCGGTGTGTCCGAATTTGTCTTTTTTGCACAGGTTGCAAAAAAACTTTTTTCTTCACGTAACTTTTTGTGTGAACATGAAATGTCATGAACTGCATGCAAAATTTTTATTTAGAATTTTTTGACATTTCGAAAAATGTTTTCTAGGTCTGCACCCATTACCCGTATTGAATATCCGGTGCGAGAGAGTCATTAGTTCACGTCCTTGTTTTAGTACGGTATTTTAGTCCACTATAACGTCTTACATTTTGGAACAGGGATAATATTACACAAAGGTCAAGTGAGTGGCGATGCACCAATCATTTTGAAAGTTGTGGTGCTGCACTACATGCACCAATACCAGCATCTACTGATTCCACCACAAGAAACGAAATCACTACCTTTGCCGGTTAGCTCACTGATAAACATGCCAAACTGAAGAGACAAAAAATGATCCCAACGACGACAACACAAACTTCCATTTCCACGGATGCAGAGCAACATACAAAGCTGCCATGATCATAGCTCTGCTTTGACCATGATTGACCAGCCAGCCCTTAAAGTAACCCCACATGGGAGTGATAAAAAAAACACAGGGCCGGGGCTATATCCCTCCTGCCTAAATTCAAGTCATCCCCAAATCCCCTATAAATCCCCCCTGTGCCATGGAACCAGAGCAAACACTTGTCTTCTGCAGCTCCAATCCAAGCATCCATTCCTAAGCTAAGCACAAGCTCATCCCACATGGAGCTCCACTTCCAGGTGCAACCCTCGGTTGTTCAGGTGCAGGACTACTGCTACTACTACCAGTACCAGCAGCAGCAGGAGGCCGCCGCGGCGCTGGCAGCCAAGCCCACCAAGCCGCGGGGCAGGAAGAAGGGCGGCAGCAGCCACAGCAAGTTCGTCGGCGTCCGGCAGCGCCCGTCGGGCCGGTGGGTGGCCGAGATCAAGGACACCACGCAGAAGATCCGCATGTGGCTCGGCACCTTCGAGACCGCCGACGACGCCGCGCGCGCCTACGACGAGGCTGCCCGCCTCCTCCGCGGCGCCGAGGCGCGCACCAACTTCGCGCCCCGCATCTCGCCCGACTGCCCGCTCGCCGTCCGCATCCGGGGGCTCCTCCACCACAAGAAGCTCAAGAAGGCCAGGCTGCCCCCCGCATCCACCAAGGTGCTCCCCGCCTCCTCCTCGACTCCCGCCGCTCCCACCACCACCACAAGCAATAGCAACAGTAATAGCACGGATGGTGCTTGTGGCGGCTCTAGCAGCAGCAGTGGCAGCAGCGCGGTCAGCTGTGACGGCGGCGCCATGATGCGAGGCGGCGGCGCGCTGGACGCCGGGGAAGTGTACAGGCCGGACTTTGCTCCTGTCGCCGGCGCCGAGGAGTTCGAGTCTTGGATGTTCGACTCGGCGCCGTTCTGCCAGTTCCCGGCGCTCGACAGCTTCGCCGCCGTCGACGCCTGCACGCCACCAGCGGTGTCGAGCGCTGCTCCCACTGCCGGGATGGCGGAGTTCGAGCGGATGAAGGTGGAGCGGCGGATCTCGGCGTCCCTGTACGCCATGAACGGCCTCCAGGAGTACTTCGACAAGGTGTTCGACGTGTCCGCCTGCGACCCGCTGTGGGATCTCACGCCGCTCTGCCATTAGTTTGGATTCGCGCGCTCCGGCCGCCGTTGACCGGCGTGTGTGCGTCCTAGTTCTTTCGATTTTGCCTCCCTCGGCGTCCGACTGTTGGTCTGCCGGGAAGAAGCATCAGTGTGTATTCGCGTGTGCGTGTCAACTTGGTTTTTGCTGCGGCAAGCAGGCAGTGCAGTGTAAAGAGGGAACTTGTTCTTAGATTTCCAGTGCAAACAATGCTCCAAATTTGCAGTTTAGTATAGCGAATCGTTGCACATTCTAAGCTAGATTGCTGACCAGATTGTTCTTTTGCTTGAAACCTTGTGCCGGGGCTCATTGCTGCAACGGATCCTCGCGCGTTCGTGTATCCGATCACAATTCACAACGGCATGTCTTCTCTTTGGATTGTAGAAATTTTGCATGATTTTTTCTCATTCCTGTCAAAGTAAATTTCTACAGATTGGTTTGTCCAGTTCCATAGGATTTGAAATGAACACTGCAACCCCTTTTTCACACTCATTGGCGTATGATCGAGCTATTGTCTTCTGCTTGATCTAAATGGACATTTGTACAGTTTTCTTGTCCTCTAACAATCCTTTATTTTACACTTGCAACCTTTTGAGTTTCTAGAACTTTTTCATATTTTCGAGTTTCGCAATATTTCTGAACAAGAATTAACATCCATTGGTAATTTGTCGTTCCATATACAGTTGGTCAAAGCATTCACTCACACTTGCCCAACCTCTGAGCCTCCAATCACATTTCACTGTTTCACGTCTACTATGAGGGGGAAATGTTAAAAATTATCATGTCCGTCCAAAATCCCAATTCCTCGGAGCTATTGGATGGTTCGGTTGCAACTTGAGAACGTGGAGCTCCACAACAGCAAAATACTGAGGTTATGCCAAAAGAGAGAAGCAAAATACTGATGAGTGATGATAGCTTTCACTTTTAGTTTGCCACTTTGATTACGACAATGGCGCGAACGAAACACATATCAGGACAAGAAGAGGAGATGGCAGATTTCTTTAGTGCAGTAGGTGGCAACATATCAGGGGCAAGTTCCCTGTACTCGGGAATGAAGGCATCAGTTACGGCTGACTGTGTTGCATGTACTATACTAAACTTGTTTGCTCAGCTAACTATAGTAGTTTGTAAAGTACTAAAAGTTAGTACTTCAATTCTGTGCTTAAGGGGTTGGAAGAAGATGCCATTTGGAGCTTGAGATGTGCAGTGCTCTTCTTCTTCTTTGTTGCTTTATCCAGTGAAAAGTCCAGCAGGCAAAGTGACAAGGGAACGGTTGCTCTAACCACCGCAAGTTGGTGCCGCGGTGTCAGCTAATTTTGGGTGTTGCCTACAAAAATCAGCGCGGGAAACGGACGGGTTCCCGCCAAAGTTTTTTTTTTCGAGGAACCCGCCAAGACTCCAAATGGCCCAAGCAATTTAGGGCGCGCTCGCGTTGCAGCCTTCTTCACCGAGTGCAAGGGGGTTTGGACATGATGTGTTCTATAAGGGCATCACTGAAATTTTATCCCGATTTTTCTAAATTGTGTTCGGTTTGAGGTGCTCGGACATAACTGAATACCCCCATACATCATTACAAATCCTACTCTTCTCAAGTCTGACAACATCTGAATTTGCATCACCTTTGCTGGAGTCTGAACTATAAAACTAGTGATGCATGTTCAGCCTGCTGATTCAAGCGCCTCGTAGTATTGCCTGAAGCGATGTCTTTGCGTCGCGAGTACCATACTCAGAGCGCAAACGGTCGTATTGAAGAACAAAGTGATCCGAAACCATCTTTGTTCTGGTACTTTGTGTCATTGTGTGAGATAATGACGGTGCTGCTGCTATGTATTCGTTCAGCTACACTGTGGGTACAGAAAAATGGACACACTGAAACTCTTTGTGAGACAAGTCATGCAGTTCCACCTCAAGGCCAGCAGCGACAATGCCTACAAAGATACAGGCTTTTATGTACCCTTGGCTCACATCCATCCACCCACATTCCATTTACTAGAAGATTTTGGGAGCAGGATTACAAGTTGATCTTTTACTATTTCTAAATTTGCTGGTATGTTCTTAAGAACATTCAGGTCTTTTATCGAAAAAGAAAGAACATTCATGTCTCACCCAGCAAATGTAATCCTTCTAGCAGATTTTTACAGCGATCATTCTAGAACACCCTGTAATGTCAATTCTCTGATATTATGGTAAGAACATTTCTGGAAGATTCTTACAGCAATCTTTCTAGAACGACATGTAGTGTCAGTGGAAGGACGAACTGGCTCAAACGCGTGTGTTCGCCAACGCTTGAGATTTTTCCCTCTGATGAACATTACTTAACTCAGTACTGTATCCACGTTCCACCCAACATTGTCTTCCTCCCGCGATCCCGCTGGAGCGAGAGTACCTCCGGTGTCCGATGAGCTCCGCTGGCCCGCTGAGGGAGCAGGCGTCCCCTCCTCCGCTTGCCGGGCCAGCGGTGGTTGTGCTCCTGTTTCGTGATTAGGTGGAGCGAAATCACATCCATTGTCCAATCACCGCCGCTGGCCCGCCGAGTGGGCATGGGTCGCCTCCTCGAATTGACGGGCCGGCGGTGGCTGTGCTGCTCTTTCGCAACCACCTTGGAGCGAGAGCACCTCCGGTGCCCAATCAGCACCGCTGGCCCGCCGAGGGATCAGGATTCACCTCCTCCGCTCGCCGGGCCGACGGTGGCTGTGCTGCTGCTGGGTCCGGGGGGCTGGGTCTCAACGTCTGCGGTACTCTCCGTCCAGTCCTCCTGTTCACCGCCTCAAGTTGAGTGCTCGACCCCTCAGACCTTCCCTTCCCTTCTTCTTTTCCTCTCACTGTCGTCTTCACTCCTAACGTTTGTTGTTTGGAATTCCTGCATGTGCGGTGAGGAGGTTGGACATGGACGCCGAGAGGGCCGCGCATGCCGACGAGGCCCCCCATCTCCCCGACCTGCATGCTGCATCAGCTAGTCAATGCCTGTGGTATGTTCGCTCAATTGCCTGACTCACTAGCGATTGCCTGCTAGTATCGTTGATCACTTAGAACACATAATACCTGAGATTGGTTGTGGATGTGGGACGAGGAAATCTTTGCTAATCACTTAGAACACATAATACCTGAGATTGGTTGTGGTTGTGGGACGAGGAAATCTTTGCTAATGCGGGAGACCCAATTTGGGTCTACCTCAAATCAAAGAAATTCTTGTCCATTATCCCTAAAATGATGTAACAGCCCCAAGTTTGAGAACCTAAAAATCTGAGTAAAATTTCCACTTTTGTGTTGCATTGCATCATGGCATTCCATATTAATTTGCTAAACAATACCTAAATTGGTGTGGCACCATTTAAAACAAAATGCCACACTTGTCTCACCAAAATTTCAAATAAATGGAAGTGTTCAAACTGGCAAAACAAAAACACTTTGACATCTTATAATTGTCAAGGAAGTTCCAAGAGTTCAAAATGGTATTTTGAACTTGCTCTAAATTCACTAGAGTATTCTTCTAATTTTCAAATTACCAAAAATGACATAATCCAACCTTATGAACAAATATTGTCCAAACTATTTTATTTTGCAACCCCAAATTTTGTGGTGCTTCTACATGCTGTTGGGAGGCCACAAGAATTTTCTCAAATTTTCCTAAAGGGTTTAAGTGCCTTAATTAAATCAAGGAAATGCTGCTGGTTTTAAAAAGAAAAGAGAGAAGGACCTATCCATGATGGAAACAAAAGTTCCAGGGGGTTTCCGCAAAAATCCCTTCTTCCTCCTCCTGTAGCGACCGAGCTCCTCCGCTCGCGCCGGACCAGCTCGTCGCCGTGCACGCCGCGCCGGGCCCCCTCACTGCCCCCACCTGTAGGAGAAGGATCCCCACGAGCCGCTCTGCTCTCTCCCCCGATTCTTCCCCGTTTCCTCTCTCTCTGTTCTTCCCCGAGCACGAACCCTAGCAGCCATGGCCGCCGTGTTCGTCACCGTCGTTTGAGCGCCCAAGGAGCAAATCGAGCACCACCAGCAGCTCCGCCTTGACGTCCTCCCCCGCCTAGCCAGAGGAATCGAACTGGGACGCCGGGAATCGACGCCGCCATCCCCGTCTTCCGCGCGGCCGTCCGAAGCTCCGCCCCCCGATTTCGTCGCCGTCAAGCCTCCTCCGGCTCCCCGACCTCTCCACCGTGCTCGTGGTGAGCCCCTGGCCCTTGCTGGCCCCTTCCCCTCTCGCGCTAGTTCGTGCTGCTCACCGTAGCCACCGTCGCCGTAGCTCCAGAACGTCGTAGCTCGCCGTCGTTTCTCTCCCATCGGAAAATCCGATTTCTACACAGTCGGAATATCCGAGCAACTCCAGTGTGAGAAGCTCTTTTGGTCCTTAGCGAAAATTCTGACCTTCGTGTCGATCGGATAATCCGAAAATTGGTACAATCGGATTATCCGAGTATCGTCAGTACCAAATGTTCCTATTCTTCAGTCCATCCGATATTCCGAATTTCAAATCAATCGGAAATTCCGAAATGGTTCAGTATAAAAAATTATCCTGTTCCAATTCCTTGTCTTTCTAATTTGGACAAATAATGGTACTGTGTTATAAATAACTTATTAAAGGCACATAATTAAAAGAGGAAATTTTAAACGTAATAACTTTCTATCGGTGCATCAGAAAAATGTGTTTGATATACCAAAATGTCCGGAAAATTGTGAACTAACCTTTAAAATAAATATCATGCATATTTGATCACCATTAGAGGACTGCCCTTTTTAGAGGCTAGGAGAAACATTAAGTTAAATATGGGTGTTTCCTATCCGGTTGAAGTAATTATTCTCGCACCCCATTTAAATTGCTAGATAACTTATATAAAGTTCAGTACCTTAAATTGTCATGTCATCATGTTTGTGCATTGCACCTTTGGTGTCCGTGGTATTTATTTGTTTCTTTCCGGTGGTGTTTGTGCATCGGTAGATCAAGGAGTGGAAGTGCCACCACCGTATCGTGACGATCCGTATTACCAGCACCCTGAACAAGGCAAGCGTAATCCCCCCTCTGAGTATGTCTTATCCTATATTTCCGCAAATATTTTCTCCACTATAATATTGCATGCGGTTCCAAATGTCCATTTGAATTGGATTAGAGTATCCTATAGTTGCATTAAGTTTCCGATGCCATTACCTGTTTCCCTCCTATTATCCATATGTTTATATTGTTGGCCTGAGATACTTAACTATGCTATGTTGTTGCTTAGCCATGCTTAGCTAAATGTTTATTCGTCCGATGGATATTTCATGTTGGAAACAGATGTTGAAATGTTCGGATGATGGTGGAGGAATTGTGGTGACAGGAAATAAAATGCTTAAAGGTCGGGATGAGAGGCCACTTTGGTTGTGGTGCTTTGTCTCGTTCTCGCCGCCTAGGTGCGAGTTCTTTACCTCTTGAACCAAGACTGAGCGTGCAACCATGCGTGAGGCCTATGCATTCACAGTGCAGGAACCCTCATAGACTAAATAACTCGGGCGGGACTAGCCAGTGTCCTCTAGTTTGAGCTTCCATTTGCGCGTGCGTGATGATGGTGGTATGAACTGGGATGAGGATTGTGGTGTTTAGGAAAATGAGTGGCCACGGGGCAGGGTGTTGGAGGCACTGAACCTGTCCCGTCCTCGCTGATGATCCTGGGTTAGTCCTTAACGAGGGAGAAGTCGACGCCGCTCCCACCCAGCCGGCTTTCCATGGAAGAGAGCTAATGTATAGGTAATGGGCCGGACGGTACGCGTGGCAAACATTGTACACCCCTGCAGGGTAAATCTTTTCGAAAAGCCGTGTCCACGGTTACGAACAACTTGGGAAAGGACGATAAGATCATCGAATAACTTGAACGGAATGATTAAAAACTGAGTACTAAAGGTACTACTCAAGAATGCAAGGTTAGCTTCCTCGAGGGTGATTCGGGGAGGTGTCTTTGTAGAACAGGTACAGTGATGATGATGGTTGATGATCAGAAAGGTGATCAGAAGAAAAGAGCTACTTCTTACCCCTTTTAAAAATACTCTGATTAGTCGATGCCATGGAGTTATGTTTTCTATAAATAAAATCAGCTTTATGCAAAACAGCCATAAGACTTTGAAAGCCTCATCGAGCTAAAGCTCTATATATAATCTTGCGAGTTCGTCGAACTCAACGTCGTTTGTTTTGTTTCAGAGGAGGACTTCACCGACCTCGAAGGTGGGTTCTTTGTGGATGACGACGAGTAGTCTGGGGTTCCCAGGTGGCAGCTTGGGACATCCCGGAACAGCTGGCGTTGGAATGTTTATCCGTAGGCCTCTTAGGCCATAATTTGGATCTTGTTGTTAGAACAACCTAATTCGCTTCCGCATGTTGTACTGTTGGGTCTGTGACCTTTGGTTGTAATTTGCTATCTTTCTCTATTATAAGAGTTGAACTATAATGCTTTGTGTCGTAGAGTCTGTGATGTGCCAGTTGTTCCACAAGTCTTGATCTCTCTATTATGTATTGATAGTTGTGCCTGTGTTAAGGCATCAATCGGGGTGTTGCGTTGCCGATGATCAATTTCGAGCAACGCCTGCCAAAGGTTTTGGCCGGGGATTGGTAAACTCGTAACCTCCGGTTGTATCGCTTAACCGGTGACACACATCATCACTGTATAGCAGTCGGGTCGGGGCGCCACAAGTTGGTATCAGAGCAGGACTACCTGTAGGAAACCCTTCTACTGGTCGATGTTGAGTCTAGTGTTTGTGAAATTATTTTTAACCTAAAAATGAGTTGTGAAAACCATTTTAGGATTCTTTTTACTCCTTATCTGGTTACATTCTAATCTCAGAGCAATCTTACCTCGATTTGAGTTAAAAGTTTTACTTCTCATCTGTTACCTCAAAACTTTAGGATCACGAGGTTGGGTTCTACCTTTAGTGTTATGTGTCCAGTTGCTCCCGCTGCGCTACAATCAGATATCAACTCAGATGTTTAGGAACCCCGTTATTCTTACTGAGTCTAATCACTTAATCCTTTTCTGGGTTCTTACCCAAGGACTTGAACCGAAGGTCCCGGATTGTACTTTGATTCTGGTGTGTTGAATTATGTGGGTTGTTACCCATGTGATCCTCATGCTAATTGTGAATCCCGGTACATGAAGCTGCCCTTTTACCCAAGTCCTTGTTTTTCGTAATGTTCGACCATTTATCACACCTCGAATGACTATGTAACTTTAACTCTGCCATAGCTAGAGATTATGTCTTGGAACCATCTGGGTTATGACCAGAATTCTCTTAGCGAATCCCCCATCTATGTTCATGACTCTGCTGCATCTCTCCTTTTTGGGCATGGTTATCACAATTGAGTAATAACTGGTGCATCTTCAACATCTTAGGATTCTCCTGAGTATGTTTCGTACTCTGATCTGCTTTCCAACATTTGTCTGTCAGTTGACAGTAAAGTTTTATCGTGCGTTGGTATGTTCCGATGCAAGTCACTCCCCTGATCCTTCAAGACTTTCCACTTCGTCTTGTTAGGAGAAACAAACTCTAGTACCTTGTCCACTTCTCGTATAAGGGGCTTGTCTAGCTTTTGTTCTGCTCCACCTTAGGGTGTCACACTCTTTGATATCAGGGTATCTTGCTAAGTATCATGATCTTCTTGATGAAGTGATGCTCTTACAATTCATTACTCTCCGTCTTCCGAGTGACTGGTTACTCGAGAATGATAATACGTGAGCAATGTTGCATCCGTCGGATACTCTTAGCAGTTCTTACTGTGCTGAAATCCAGGGACATCCTTGTCCTTCTTGGCATGATTGGTTAGCCTATCACTAAGCCGGCTTTGAATGCGCTACCAAGCCCGTTTGTGGTGGTGCATTGTTTTGGTCAAGGAGCAAGGTTGGTGCCGAAACTTTCAAGACCACATCGTTTTGCCTTGAAAGGCATGATTCCCTCTCGAACTCAAGACATATCGGTGGATCGTGATATTCTGTAGGTCTTCCAGAAGTATCGCCAGGTTGTCACCTGACCGTGATGTTGAGCTTATGAGTAAGCTGGTTCTCTGAACACCTCCTTTCTCCAAGAAAATCTTGCTGGATGCCCTGAATTATTCGGTTGAGCTTAAACAACTTGGAGAGTTAGAAGATAAAAGCTCTATCCGATATAGTTCCTTCCTAAAGGGATGTCTAGTCTGTTCGTGTTGAAGCCAGGAAGTATCTCCTCGTTGGATATGCTACCCTCCAAATCTTTTGATTTGAATTGGGCTATCGTCAAATCAAACTCAGAACGACCTACCTGAATGTGTTAGTCTGACCAATACTTATGCCCCGTTCTGGTGGAATATGAGCCTACCGTCTTGGAGTATCTGGATAAGTTTGTTGTTGAGCCCATCAACTACATTCTTATCTTCTCCATGTTTGAGGAGATTCATATTGGATATCGGGCGTTAGCATTAGAAATTTGTTAGAACTAACTTTGTGTCATCACAACGTATGTGTTCTGAAGTTAGAAGTGACTTTCCCTGGTTCACCTGCAATTGCTGAAAGATGTCGCCGTGGATCTGAGTGAATTGTCTGGTTTCCTCGGAATCATTTCAACTCGATCATGCATGTGTAGAATATTCTCGGAATGGTATGTTGTTACCTCCATCCCTTGAGAATTTCATCTATGCATCCAAGCCACTGATTGAATTGTTCCAGAAAGAGAGGAAGTCTGAGAACTTCTTTTGTCTTCGTTGGTGTTTCCCTAGCAGAGACTCAATGGTGTATCGTTGCAAGTAATTGATGCATGTAAAAATGCATACATGAACTTTGCACTTTAATTGCTTATATTCCAATCATATTTGCATCATATAAGGGTTATATCAATGTTTTATAATGATTTTTGGGAATATTCATTTATTTCCTATTTTTATGGAATTAACCCTGCACAGGCAGAAAACCCCGTTTTCTTATTTTAATGTTTCAGGGACCCAAACGTCAACGAAATCACCTGGAAATTTACGGGCGTCAATATTTGGAAGGAAGAAGACCTGTGGGCGAAGGAAGCGAACAAGCGGAGGCCCGAGGCCCGAACGGGGGTGGCCCACGCGGCCAGGTACTGTGGCCGCGTGGGGCCCACCCGTTTGGCCCTCGTGGCTCCGTTGCCATCGATCTTCGCTCCACCGACATAGTCTTGACCTAAAAACGCCTATAAAAAAGGTCACCCGACGTTCTCTGGAAGGAACGCCACACAAACACAGAAACACCGAAACGGAGATCAGGAGCTGCAGATTGGAGGGGGAAAACTCCGGCGGGGCGCTGCCGGCGTGGTCTCCATCTTCTCCATCGACTTCTCCGCCGTCTCCATGATGAAGAGGGAGTAGTCCACCTCTGGACTATAGGTTTGTGGAAGTAACTTATGTATCTCTCCTCTCTTGAGCTTCACTAATTAGCACCGTATGAGCTGCTGAACATGATTACGGTCACCGTTGTAATACCTTTGTGGTGGATCTTTATGAGTTAATATATGTTTGAGATTGCAATGTTTGCTTCAGTTATGAGTATAGATGCATATTATGTACCCCATTCTTGTCTACTTGTTTTGATCAAGCATGTTTATGAGAGCGTGTGTGGGGGAACATGTGCATTAGTTGGAGTAACGGGGGGTGGCTAGTGCAGTGAACGTGAGAGAAAGTTTTGCGATCCACTTTGGTATCTTTACCTTACTTTGTTACCTCAGTAGGGATAAACTAAAATACCATGCTACCGGGGATGTGGGCGTGACCATTGCCACTTCTCTATGACTAGATCTAGCATGTTCTTATTTTCACTTCATGTCATGATATTTAATGCTATACTCTGAGTTATCTTAATTACTGAGGTGTTATGATTTAGTTCGCATCTTGGTGGAGTATAAGAGAGGTTAATAACCAAAAGATCTCTATGTTAGGACGTGATGCCCATATATCTAAGTAACTTGTTATCAAACCCTGTGTTGCAATCTCATATGTTAACTTTGTGTGTTCCATTGTCTACCACTTTATAAAGAGAGAGTGCATTTGTGAAACCATGAACCCCAGTTCATTTTTAATCATAAGAAACACCTTTCCAACACCATATACCACTTTTCTATTTTCAGCCATCATTAAATCCGAAAATACAAAAATAATTTTCATCTTGCATACATCATTCAAAAACCCAAAAATACCATTTATCATTGCATCCACCATCATTGCATATTTATTTCTTGTTTGCATTGCATAACTATCCTGATATCATTCTTACACCTTGTGCTTGACAACCACAGGTGAGGTTGAGGACCAAAACATCTAACCTTGTTTTGTAGGTAACCAAAAGAAGGATAAGAAGATAAATCTACCACTTCAGATTCCCCGAGAGTTCGATATTAAACCCTCGAGTCACCCCTCGTGGGGAAAACTGTCTTCCACTTACTATACACTCTGCACTTGGAGTCTCAACCTAATCCCGTTTACTTTTGCAGGTATCAAAGCCTTGCTCTTCGGGACCATCAGTAATCCACTTAGGTGCAGATTGTCTTCTGACAGTTGCTAATACGTGAGTTCCGCAATCTCGTTCCTCCTTTGGAGTTAGACATTCTAGTCTAGCTCTTGGGTTTCTAGCAAAAGTAATCTGTTGATATCCCGTGCAAAGACTTCCTATTCATCCATGTTGAGTCAGAAGTATCTCTACACCTAACCATGTCGGAATCGCAATTAGAAACGATGGTTGGTGATCGTCAAGAAGCTTGTCCTTGATGTCTAGAAAATCAAGAAGTGTTCCCGATACTAACGTTCTCGGAATTTCTAAAGTTCTCTCGGTCCATCTTCCTGACCCTTCTCCTGTGATCCGAAATGCTCCTCCATGAGGAAAGTTCTACTCAAGCTGTTTGGTAGAAGTTGCCTCTTCATCTGTTGGAATCCTGTTTAACATTCGTCTTCAGAAATTCAAGGCCCTGTGCAAAGTTCATATTCTGAATCTTTGGGAAACAGTTGTCTGCCAACCGGAAACTTCTTATCAATCTCTCGTCACCCGCATGTGTCTCCTAACTGCCAATCCAAGGGATGCTTGAAGTCTCATCCTAAGTTCTACTAGGAGGTACTCGGCCGTTGTATATTCACCAAGATCCATCCTCCCGGAGAGGTTTCCTTCCCTATGGTGTACGTTGATAGTGACCTCGAAGTGAAGCCGATGAAGATCTTCATGATGCCCTCGGTCAACCTCTTTCAAGAAATAAGCCACCTGAAGCAAGAAGATCGTGTAGTACCTCGTAACCCTTTTTCCCTCTTTCCTACTCTAAGAATCTCGGGACGAGATTCCTGTAAGGGGGGTAGAATTGTAACAACCCCAAGTTTGAGAACCTAAAAACCTGAGTAAAATTTTTCACTTTTGTGTTGCATTGCATCATGGCATTCCATATTAATTTGCTAAACAACACCTAAATTGGTGTGGCACCATTTAAAACAAAATGCCACACTTGTCTCACCAAAATTTCAAATAAATGGAAGTGTTCAAACTGGCAAAACAAAAACACTTTGACATCTTATAATTGTCAAGGAAGTTCCAAGATTTCAAAATGGTATTTTGAACTTGCTCTAAATTCCCTAGAGTATTCTTCTAATTTTCAAATTACCAAAAATGACATAATCCAACCTTATGAACAAATGTTGTCCAAACTATTTTATTTTGCAACCCCAAATTTTGTGGTGCTTCTACATGCTGTTGGGAGGCCACAAGAATTTTCTCAAATTTTCCTAAAGGGTTTAAGTGCCTTAATTAAATCAGGGAAATGCTGCTGGTTGTAAAAAGAAAAGAGAGAAGGACCTATCCGTGATGGAAACAAAAGTTCCAGGGGGGTTTTCGCAAAAATCCCTTCTTCCTCCTCCTGTAGCGACCGAGCTCCTCCGCTCGCGCCGGACCAGCTCGTCGCCGTGCACGCCGCGCCGGGCCCCCTCACAGCCCCCACCTGCAGGAGAAGGATCCCCACGAGCCACTCTGCTCTCTCCCCCGATTCTTCCCCGTTTCCTCTCTCTCTGTTCTTCCCCGAGCACGAACCCTAGCAGCCATGGCCGCCGTGTTCGTCGCCGTCGTTTGAGCGCCCAAGGAGCAAATCGAGCACCACCAGCAGCTCCGCCTCGACGTCCTCCCCCGCCTAGCCAGAGGAATCGAACTGGGATGCCGGGAATCGACGCCTCCATCCCCGTCTTCCCCGCGGCCGTCCGAAGCTCCGCCACCCGATTTCATCGCCGTCAAGCCTCCTCCGGCTCCCCGACCTCTCCACCGTGCCCGTGGTGAGCCCCTGGCCCTTGCTGGCCCCTTCCCCTCTCCCCTCTCGCGCTAGTTCGTGCTGCTCACCGTAGCCACCGTCGCCGTAGCTCCAGAACGTCGTAGCTTGCCGTCGTTTCTCTCCCATCGGAAAATCTGATTTCTACACAGTCGGAATATCCGAGCAACTCCAGTGCGAGAAGCTCTTTTGGTCCTTAGCGAAAATTTTGACCTTCGTGTCGATCGGATAATCCGAAAATTGGTACAATCGGATTATCCGAGTATCGTCAGTACCAAATGTTCCTATTCTTCAGTCCATCGGATATTCCAAATTTCAAATCAATCGGAAATTCCGAAATGGTTCAGTATAAAAAATTATCCTCTTCCAATTCCTTGTCTTTCTAATTTGGACAAATAATGGTACTGTGTTATAAATAACTTATTAAAGGCACATAATTAAAAGAGGAAATTTTAAACGTAATAACTTTCTATCGGTGCATCAGAAAAATGTGTTTGATATACCAAAATGTCCGGAAAATTGTGAACTAACCTTTAAAATAAATATCATGCATATTTGATCACCATTAGAGGACTGCCCTTTTTAGAGGCTAGGAGAAACATTAAGTTAAATATGGGGTGTTTCCAATCCGGTTGAAGTAATTATTCTCGCACCCCATTTAAATTGCTAGATAACTTATATAAAGTTCAGTACCTTAAATTGTCATGTCATCATGTTTGTGCATTGCACCTTCGGTGTCCGTGGTATTTATTTGTTTCTTTCCGGTGTTGTTTGAGCATCGGTAGATCAAGGAGTGGAAGTGCCACCACCGTATCGTGACGATCCGTATTACCAGCACCCTGAACAAGGCAAGCGTAATCCCCCCTCTGAGCATGTCTTATCCTATATTTCCGGAAATATTTTCTCCACTATAATATTGCATGCGGTTCCAAATGTCCATTTGAATTGGATTAGAGTATCCTATAGTTGCATTAAGTTTCCGATGCCATTACCTGTTTCCCTCCTATTATCCATAGGTTTGTATTGTTGGTCTGAGATACTTAACTATGCTATGTTGTTGCTTAGCCATGCTTAGCTAAATGTTTATTCGTCCGATGGATATTTCATGTTGGAAACAGATGTTGAAATGTTCGGATGATGGTGGAGGAATTGTGGTGACAGGAAATAAAATGCTTAAAGGTGGGGATGAGAGGCCACTGTGGTTGTGGTGCTTTGTCTCGTTCTCGCCGCCTAGGTGCGAGTTCTTTACCTCTTGAACCAAGACTGAGCGTGCAACCATGCGTGAGGCCTATGCATTCGCAGTGCAGGAACCCTCATAGACTAAATAACTCGGGCGGGACTAGCCAGGGTCCTCTAGTTTGAGCTTCCATTTGCGCGTGCGTGATGATGGTGGTATGAACTAGGATGAGGATTGTGGTGTTTAGAAAAATGAGTGGCCACGGGGCAGGGTGTTGGAGACACTGAACTTGTCCCGTCCTCACTGATGATCCTGGGTTAGTCCTTAACGCGGGAGAAGTAGACGCCGCTCCCACCCAGCCGGCTTTCCATGGAAGAGAGCTAATGTACAGGTAATGGGCCGGACGGTACGTGTGGCAAACATTGTACACCCCTGCAGGGTAAATCTTTTCGAAAAGCCGTGTCCATGGTTACAGACAACTTGGGAATGGACGATAAGATCATAGAATAACTTGAACGGAATGATTAAAAGCTGAGTACTAAAGGTACTACTCAAGAATGCAAGGTTAGCTTCCTCGAGGGTGATTCGGGGAGGTGCCTTTGTAGAACAGGTACAGTGATGATGATGGTTGATGATGAGAAAGGTGATCAAAAGAAAAGAGCTACTTCTTACCCCTTTTAAAAATACTCTGATTAGTCAATGCCATGGAGTTATGTTTTCTATAAATAAAACCAGCTTTATGCAAAACAGCCATAAGACTTTGAAAGCCTCATCGAGCTAAAGCTTTATATATAATCTTGCGAGTTCGTCGAACTCAACGTCGTTTGTTTTGTTTCAGAGGAGGACTTCACCGACCTCGAAGGTGGGTTCTTTGTGGACGACGACGAGTAGTCTGGGGTTCCCAGGTGGCAGCTTGGGACATCCCGGAACAGCTGGCGCTGGAATGTTTATCTGTAGGCCTCTTAGGCCATAATTTGGATCTTGTTGTTAGAACAACTTAATTCGCTTCCGCATGTTGTACTGTTGGGTCTATGACCTCTGGTTGTAATTTGATATCTTTCTCTATTATAAGAGTTGAACTATAATGCTTTGTGTCGTAGAGTCTGTGATGTGCCAGTTGTTCCACAAGTCTTGATCTCTCTATTATGCATTGATAGTTGTGCCTGTGTTAAGGCATCAATCGGGGTGTTGCGTTGCGGTGATCAATTCCGAGCAACGCCTGTCAAAGGTTTTGGCCGGGGATTGGTAAACCCGTAACCTCCGGTTGTATCGCTTAACCGGTGACACACAGCATCACTGTATAGCAGTCGGGTCGGGGCGCCACAAATGAGCACTTCTTCTTGCGTGGTGATTGACATGCTAAATGAAACCAAAGTAATTAATCATCAGCAGGCATGTTTCAGCATGTACTCCCTCTGTTCCAAATTAATTGATGAAACTATATCAATTAATTTGGAACGGAGGGTGTACAAGTTAAATTTATTGCAGTGGATACTATTTTTCATATCATCATATGGTTATATTGACAGAAACTTTGTTCATGTCCTATCTGTCTCTTGTAAAGTGACAGAGCAAATACTCGATGAAACTTGGGCATTATTTGTCTTGCATGTAAGCAAGATCCAATGCTTATTATGTGTGGGAATTCCAACGTGAGATAACAATATAACATACTTAACCGCCCAAGTGAGCTAAATAGCTGCATATTGTGGTGGCAAAAGAAATTTGAGCACTATGGGATTTCGCTTAAGTGTGATCCACACTTATTTATTTGTGGAAATGCCCACATCAATGAAAACAATTAACCACATATTGTGGTTGAAAAATGGATATTTCAGCTTTTACAAGTTGAATTTGAGCCATTGAATACTCTGCACTGTTGGTCTTGCAAGGGAGCAAGATCACTATTTTGTTCATCCCTGGTAGTGCTTACATGCACTAAAATACTTGACCACATGTTGTGGTTGTAAGGGGTGGCCCTAGCACCCAAAATTTCAACCTTCCTGTCTCACTGAATATGCACGATTTCTTGTGCAATTTTGGTGGGTGGGTGGGTAACTCCGCCTATGCTATCATGAGGTTATACTTCATGTTGCGTAGCCGGTCCCAAGCCCGGATAAAAGGAGGAGGGACCATCCATCAAAAACTTTTCTTTTCTTTTTCTTGTGTGTAATTTAATTCAGATATCTCTCATTAGCTCAAATCACTGCTCAAAATTATCATTTGTAAGCATTCATGCAGGATCGTCTCTTAATTGAGAAAACTTGTTTCAACGTAATTAGCCTTGTCATCATTCCTTCTCAAGGTGCTGCTGAATACTTTTTCTATTCAGTAATCACCCATTCTCTCTGGATAGTTCAACCAGCTGTTAATAGCATCTTGACAAAGACAATACCTACAAGGAAGCAATCGCCAGATCTTGTTCAATAAGCAGACATGATATGCATATCCCATGCATGAAAAAACCTTTAAAGAAAGAAATGGCCCTGATCGAGCCTGGTGATTCGGAACCTAGACCTGTAGAGTGATAAAAAGAAAAGTTTTGCATACTTTGTTTGCTTATTAAGTAGGGATCCCTATTAAATATTGTTGGCATACCAGTTATCTCTCGCCATATACGTCTAACTTAATAATTTGGTATATTTTTGTCCTATTCCCAGGAATTCAAGAGCAGCTCGATATCAAGACTGAAGAGCAATGGTAACGGCAGTAATGTGAGGAAGGCACCAGCAAGATCGAGAGCTGATGGATATGTTGGGAGGGCTGCCAGAGTCCAGTTAGGTGGCGATGAGGGATCCTTTGACGTGATGGAGCAGATCAAGGTTCAAATATTGTCTTGTACCCAAGTTCAATGTCTTTGTAGGCACTAGGCAGCAGTTCAGAAACTAACTGAAAATCCATATCATATACCCAAGTTCAATGTCTTTACAGTTTCTGATAATTATGGATTAATGCTCGTGTTCTAAGAGAAATATTTAACCGCAGAATTGTTAGAATAGACTATTTTCCCTGCTGCACATGACAGTGTGTTCTCTATAGATTATATCCTTCTATGTATCTTAGGTTATCTAGAATTCTGTGATAAACTTAAAGAGGAAGGTTGTAATGGTTTTTTTCTCACCCTACTAACGTGAAGCGCTAAACATGTTCCTTTAGATTCGTTGAGGGATATCTGATCTCTCTCGGGTCACACATAGTGTCCCTTTTCTCTCAATACTCTGGGGGTAAAAGTGAAGTAAATAGAAAATATAGCATCCCAAAACAAGAAGAATATCTCCCCCGAAGTGGAATGCTTGAAGAAGCCGTTAATGTGGTCGAATGATGAGGTTGGCATCGCTTTTCCAAAGGCTCCAGCCGTGCTGAAAAATTCCTAGGACAAGCTACATCGCGTATCAGAGATCGTCATCTCTGAGGTTGTGTTGGAGCCAGGGTACATTGCCACAGGCTGGCAATGCTCTGTTATGCCCTGGAGAGCCGGCACAGGCCCCGACACTAGGTTGTCAAGTTTCTTAAGGCAAATGGGTTGCTGAAGCGTCACGAGTGCTACTATAATGCAGTCCAGGTGACTGAGAAAGCATTTGTGAAGAAGTCCATGGATCCTCACAATGAAGTTGTGCCACACCTTCCTGAAGACTATGTTGTTGCTTGTAGAGGGGAAATTCCAACTAAATTTCAAATTTTCCTGAACCAAGAACATGCTATGAAGTGCCCACTCAGTAAGCTAGTTAGCCTTGTTTCTATGTTCTTAGCCTAACTGGATGTTGGTTGTGCACTGTAATATATCTCTTACATACTGGTTTGGTCGTTGCTAATGCTTGATGGAACTGATGATGCGAGTCGATGTCGATAGTTGTCATTCAGTAGAGAAGAAAGGATGACACATTTTTGCATACTGTTTGCGCTCGAGTATACGGTTTTCTTGTGTTCTTTCACAATTTGATCTCCCTTCAGGAAAAAAACAGATTCCTTACATAGCTGTTTTTCCCATCCTGGAACATCGTCAGGAATTCAGGACTATCGAGGGTTGTTTGCTAAACATTATTGTGGCGCGATTGACTGATTGAGCCGTATATTGGTAGTCTTTTTGTACATTTCCCTCGAACTGGATGGACATGTCATCTAAATTCGTCTTCTGCCAGTTATATTTGTTGTTGATGGCACAACCATTTGATGTCTGATACAGAATAACCCCTAATTTGTATTATTGGAGGCAATTCAATTGGCAACAAGATGTAAAGGGAAATAACTTCAGTGAGTAACATTCCCCAGTTTTTCATTCTTCTTTTTTATATATGCCCAGTTTCTCATTCTTAGCATAGTTTACCATTTTTTGCTGCCGCATGCACCAACACGTGGAGGAATCAGCATGTTCGGCAACAATAAACGACTGGTGACACTATTTGGTATCCGCTAAAGCTAGTGTTGGGAAGATACCAGACGGCTTATTTTATGAGAAGACATCAGGTTCATCACCCCGCTAAATTCATTCTTGCAGTACTAAAACTGTTATTACTAACGCCCGACCGATCTTTTTCGTTCTCGATGCAGTGGTAAGACTTATGGTTAATTAATCTAGGCTGCCGCGAGGCTCTATCCCGTGTAGCTCGTCTTCATCCTCCCGCGGAGCATGAGCGTCCAGCAGCGCTCTGGCCGCACCAGCACGGCCAACATTCCATCTCCTCCGCATCATGCCCCCAGGGTATTCGGTGAGTTCATTGCGGGCCTTCTCTTGTAACTATCTGCTCAGCCAATGCAAGATATTTCGAAAGAAAAACAGTCTGTGGCTAGGAGCCTAGGAGTAAAAAAATGTGATGTGTGTGACTGTATGGTGTCGGATGTATTAATGAAATTCAGTATGTGAGGCGAGTCTGTCTGTCAAGTGATTCAGAAAGTCTTCAGTGAAACTTGGGAGTAGAATGTGAGCTGAATGTGTCTGTTCAGAGATTCAGAAAATTCAATCTAAAGGGATTGAAAGCTGCCAATCAACCAGCTTTGCTTCAGTTTGCAATATTCAGTGAATACGAAGTTAATTTTGTGCAGCATTTGTGTCTCGTTGCGAGGGCATCGTTCTCAGGGTGTTCAATCCTCTCATGATATAAATTTATTATGTCATAGAAAATGGAAATATGAAATTTAAGTCAATAATCTTTCTAGCTGCCACAACACTTTGTATGAAGAATAAATTACTATGAAATTTCCGAAAGAATACAATGTCACATATTCCAAAATTCTATCTTGAAACGGTATGATTGCTAATGATATTCTCTTAACTAAGAGTCCATGGATTTGTTATCTCGACATGAATATGAAACCTTGCATTGTGAATTCTTCTGGTGACAATCCAATGTAATTGTACTGTTACTCTTACTCTAACATCATTGTTCTCTCTAATGACCGACTGTTTAAACTCTACCTCAATGTAATTTACTTTTTTTTTGGTTAACACCAACTATTCCCTAGGAGATCTCCAAAATCGTTCAGAAAGCGTTTTTAAACCTAACTCTTAAGGTACGGAAAGTAATTATCTTACCCTGAATCTATATCCTTACGCCAATGTGTAAATTTTGGTTGGAGCAAAGCAAGTTGACATGCACATTTGCCAAACTATATCTATGTATTGCTCTGTTTATGTCGTTTAAATTTATTGTATGTATTAGTAGTCTATTTGCAAATGTTTCAAATTTCTAGATAAAGATCGTAGCCTAAACACCCACATGCAAACACTTATTTGGATAATTATTTGTCAGATATTTTTCTAAACAAATTTTGTTAGTCTAATCCATCAATGCATTACCGTTGATTTATCATTCATTATATAAAAATGGTTGTGACAATATTTATATCTTATGACAAAGTTATTAGACTTAAATGAAAAATATTTTCATTTGTCATAACAATTTATTGGTAAAGACCCGGATATGCCAAACTAAAAACAGCTTGCTACATTATGGTTAGTAGCTTTCACACTGCATCTTCTGATCACTCATTGGCGTCTTTTTCTATCAAAAGAAAAACCTGAAAATAATGGCTGGCATATAACAATATAGTGTTATCCTCTACACAATCGCATTGCTAGCAGTAAGGACTTATTTTTGATTTATTTGTGCAATGTCATGCCATATGCATGCTTATCTTCCAATATAGATAGTCTAGTCACCTAAGATAATTGTAATATAAACATGTCCTATTAAAATTGATAAGCTATTCTCACACACTCTGTTTATACAATGTTTATTCTTTTCATAATTTCAAAATTGTTCGGCACGCATTTGAAACAAATTACCACACTTGACATAGCTCGCTCTCTCTTTCTCGGACACACATATCTATGAATATCAATTCTGCAGGATATATTAATTGTTAATAAGATGAATTGGTGTCACAAAAAAATGATAAGATGCATCAGATAAAACTGTATACATTTTAAGATTAGAGATTACATGATTTCTGTGTCGCTTCCAACCCTTGTAATAGTACATGTTGCGTACATTGTTTCCTTCCAATCTGCTAGATTTATCCGGTTGGTGTTAGAAGTGCATATGTGTGTTAGAATTTTTTTCCGTGCAGTCCTTTATGCGTCTTAATTTCTCATCCATGCATGCATGGATTTGTGGGACCTAGCTAGTCTAAATCGGTATAGGAAAAAACTGAATCGGTACAGGAAAAAACATTTAGATCTGAGTTTGGTACACGTATACCATCTGGACTCATTTGTACTGTTTAATCAAGTCACGACCGCAATTGTTCGTTTTTTTTTTGCGGGAGCATCTGTTCGGTTATATGCCAACGTTTGTGCTAACCATATCGAGACATATTTTGTACAAGCGTACAATCTTCACCGTTAATATTCTTAGTTAACGAACATGTAACGGATCAGATTATTTAGCACATGTGGCTTAACGTGGTGTCTCGAAAAACTAACTCATTTTGCTTTTAGTATATAATAGATACCATCACTTATAATTCCGTAAGAAAAATAATAGTTAAAGTTCTGTACTTGAGATTGCGCTATAAATCTGAAATGACAAGCTTAAAAATACGTAGGAAATCTAGCCGAACAATTGCGCCGATGCTAGTTACATAACTTTTTGGGATAGTTCTTTAGTTTCTGAAGTGTCCAGCTTTAGAACAAAGTTACTCCGATCCAATATTTGGTCTGTACGCTGTATATGAAATGAGGCTGTGATAAGATGTTGAACTAAAAGCATAAAAGTGTGACCAAAATATTAAAAAAGTTCCAAACGAAATGGATAATCACTTTATATATTCAGAAATTTTACTTCATTGTACACGTTACAGGGAAAAGAACAGAGGTAGTGCTCTGTTTTTCTACAATTGTATTACAACTTACACCATCCGCTCGAGCTAGATCAATCTTTGCAACTGCAGCTCACGATGGGGCGTCATCGGTGAACCATGGATGTCTGAGTGCGGCGGCCGCCGATATCCTGTTGTCGATGTTGCAGGAGAGGAGCCTCCTCAATACTTGGAAGCCTTGTCGAGATAGGCGGTCCTCAGGAAAGTGCTTGCGGAGTCTGTTGCAGCTACGGATGTCTCGCGGCAGCTTCACCAGCTTTCCGGCGAAGGGCAGCGACTTGTACGCCGGCCAGGTGCTATACCCCGGCACACCGAGGACGTCGAAGATCTTGCGTAGCTGGTATCCCGTATCCGTCGTCGTCCCCGTCGAAGAGCGGCTCGCCGGCGAGGAGCTCGGCCATGACGCAGCCGAGGGACCACATATCCACCATCGCGTCGTAGTCGGGCTTCCCGAGGATAACCTCGGGCGCCATGTACCGCAGCGTGCCGCACCGCGCGTACGGCGGGGCCTCGGACGTGGACATGGCGAGACCCAGGTCGCAGATCTTGATGCAGGCTTCCCCGATGAGGATGTTCTGCGGCTTTATGTCGCGGTGGACGATGCCGCGCGCGTGCATGTGCTGCGCCCCGCGCAGGAGCTCCCGCATGACGCACCTCACCTCGGCCTCCGTGAACGGCGTGCCGCCGCGGTGCTTGTGAAGGATGTCGTGGAGGCTGGGGCCGACGTTCTCCATCACGAGGGAGAGGTCGCCGGTGATGGGGTCGCGTAAGAGGTCCCGGAGATCAACGAAGGAGTGGTGGCCGCGACATGCCGCGAGGAACGCGACCTCCCGAAGCATACCCCGGACGGCGGTGGCGGGTTTCTTTGTGCTGTCCGAGTGGTGGAGGGCCTTGACGGCGACGATTTCGCCGTTGGCGCGGTGGCGCGCCTTGACGACCAGGCCGAAGCCGCCCTCACCGAGCACGCCCGTCTCCTCGTAGTCGTCGGAGCACCAGATGCGCCTCCTCTTGCAGCTTGTTGGCGTTGGGCTGGACTGCTGGTCCGCCGACGAGTCGACGGTGCAGAAAGGGGCGGCAACTCGCTTGACGGCCATCTAGGTCAGAGAAAACTGGAGAAGAGGGGAGATCAGGGACGGGGGATGGTGGCAAGAGATTGCGAAATGGAGAAAACGGCGGCCGTGTGTATATATCGAGAAGAGGCTCGCGCCATTGCGAGTTCGAGTAGTTATCGGAGTCGGAGAACGCGTTGCAAGTCGAGAGGCATTCAGGCATGCGCGCATTCGGATTTGAAATCCCGTGGTGAAAAGGAATTGAAACCAAACCGGTCTTTCTCTGGCCCAGCCCCGATTGGCCCGAATTCCTGAACGAGTCTATTTTATTAGCGAACCTACTTGCGCTTGATAGTTTTTTTTTTTCACTTTGGGCTTGATAGTTGATCTCATAGAAGTGACGCTGATCTGGCCATCTGCTTTTCAGGCGATCTCCAAAAAAACTGTTTTTTACGAACTTTATTAATATAAAATAATCGTTACATCGTTTATGAGTTTGCCAACAATAAAGTTAGGGGTTGTTCCAATGACCAAACTACAAGACGCTTTTATCAATGAAAAACTAGACCTAGCTAGTTCATGGGCAACTCCATTTGCTTCCCTTCTGACAGTACTTAAAGAAACTCTTCCAATCTGTGCGACGAGATCAATGGATACTTCTTTTCAACTTCGAAGTATTTTCATACATGACCTAGCTAGTTCATGAGCAACTCCATTTGCTTCCATCTCACAGTACTTAAAAAAAATTCTTCCAATATGTGCGACGAGATCAATGCAATCTGCAAACGTTGCTCATGATTCACCCCACCATACTTCTTCACCATAACAAGCCTCGATCATTTGTGCCGGATCCAAGTACACACTCGCAGATTAGGCAACCTAGGACGAAACGTGGACGAGCGTCCCAACCAGAATGCAGAGGCGTACACTCCTGATTAGTCAGTAGGGGATAGGTCGCCTCGGGGAAGTATCGGGTGCACCGAAACAATTGGTGCACCCTTTTGCTCAAGGTTGACAACTTTAAAAGTTTACATAAACATCGAACCAAAGTTTGGACATTAACACAATCTTTAATAGACAACATCACAAAAATTGAAGTGTTAATTTCAAACATAACATTAATATAGAAAATGTAAATTTTGTTATCAATGGTGATAATGGCTAAATTCAAAGCCCAGTATGCTTTTGGCACTATTTATTGTCTGATTTGTCTATTTTATTTCTTGTTCTGTGTTATGAATTCGGATTTGAAATTTTGTGACATGTTAGATGTAGTGTCCAAGCTTTAATTTTTTTTAAACATTTTAGTTTGTCAACCGGAGTTGGGTGCATCGGGTGCACCAATTACGTGGGTCCACCATATACGTTCCCGGTTGCCTCGTGAGCGAGTGCAACGCCGCAGGCCTCCTTTTAGCACAGCCCGTAGCCATTTCCATTAACCGACAGCGCAGCTCACAATGATTTTACCACTCACGTCGGTCCAGCATGTAGCAATTGTAACACCCTATTCTAAAAATAATAATTTTAACACCTCATGCAACCTGTGGTCAATTATTATAACTAAGTTTTTTCATACGAATATTTTAATTCTTTAACAAAGTCGCATTAGTTTTATTGAGAAATCACACACAAATGTTTCAAGATTTTCTGCGCGTTTGGTAGAGATTTGTATTTCCCCCGATTTTTTCGATATTACATACATGTTTCCAAATTGTAACGAACCTGTATGCCCTTTATTGCTAAATCACACACATACTCGGATTTTTTTTTGTTGCAAGGTTTTTTTAGGTGTTTGCTGTGTGTTTTCTCAGATTTTTTTGATTTTGTAATATGTGTATGCCAAAATGTTGCAGACCCATGATTTTTTGTTCGAATAGTTGGTGATTTTGTTAAAAATGAATCTGCATAAAAAAAAAGTTGTTTAACCACTTTTTATTGTTGCAAGCATATTTTTTTTTACAATAGGTTGTGATTTTTGTTAAAATTATAGATGTTTTTTTGCTATTCAATCTACTGTAACAAAAAAATTGTTTAACTACTTTATATCATTAGTTTTTTCGTAATGTTGCGATGAGTTGCTGCTCTATTAATTCTTTCTGTACATGGGGTGAAATATTTTGCTGCAATACTCGGGTTGCAATACTATATGTAAATCACTATTATGGCATTTTGGTATAAATATTAGAAAGGTTAGGGCCAAACAGATATATCATTCATTTAAGCAGAGCTGTTCTGTATGGCTGATTGATTTTCCAAAAAGAGAGACTAAAATGTAAAAAGATATTGCGGCTGATTCTGGACGGTAGATGACGATCTGACTGTGGGGAATAGGACCGATGTTCAGCCAAGCGTAGGTCGACCAACGCCTAGCGGCCCATATCCCTAAGACCCTAAGGCCTTGCTCATCATGTTTATGCTGAAATCCGATGGTCTGATGCTCTTGTGAGCGCTAAAGATCTCCATGTTAGTTGCTGCCTCCTTCACAAAACACATCAGAAAATCTGCATCAGTGAACCTGGGACCAGCACCGAGTTCCCCACAGCCTCAAGCGTCACTGGGCAACCTAAACCTACCGAACGCACTGGCGTCAGCCGTCAGGCCGTCCGTTCCTGTCGTGCCGTGTTGCGTACAGATCAGAACACTCTGTAGCCGTCACGATAGCATTTTGAGCATGTAATATGGCGACTCCACATTTGGACGGCCATAAAGATTAACCTCAAGCCTCTACCCATTTCCTTAGTTTTTTGGATAGCCATCTTTTGCCTTGCGTGCCAAATGAACCCCAGGGAGCTCGTTAACAATCCTGGTACCAAAATCTAGCTGCAATACGATGTCTATGAGATGCAAACATTTTCGGTGTTTCCACATTTCAGGACTAAGAAAAATAATGGATTGAAAACATACACTCTTAAATGCCAGGAAAGCTCATTAGTGTATAGTATATCTGCAATTAAGCTCAGAATGGCGTATACACCATACTTAGGAAGAGTAGCATGGAAAATCAAAATGGAGGTATGAACAATCATGGTCACCAGGGGAGACTAACAGCATCTTTAGCACGTTACAGAAAAGGAAACACGCATAACAGCAATATGCAACAGGACCGTACCGAGTATACAGAACACAAAATCCAATCATTAACCAGCGAACTACTTATTAACCAGCTACTTAATAGTCATCGCCGTCGTCACCCTCATCATCTGCGCCTTCAGCGCCAACTTCCTCGTAGTCCTTCTCGAGAGCAGCCAAGTCCTCACGGGCTTCAGAGAACTCACCTTCTTCCATGCCCTCACCGACATACCAGTGCACGAACGCACGTTTGGCGTACATCAAGTCGAACTTGTGGTCGATGCGTGAGAACACCTCGGCAACAGCAGTGTTGTTGCTGATCATGCACACGGCCCGCTGAACCTTTGCCAGGTCACCTCCGGGGACAACTGAAGGTGGCTGGTAGTTGATGCCACACTTGAATCCAGTGGGGCACCTTTGTAGTAGTAGTAGCATAAATAGGTTAGTTAGACAATCAAGTGTCAACCATTAAGTGGATAACTGATTGTGATAAATAAAATAAGTGCAACTAATATCATGATAAAGACTGGCTTACCAGTCGACGAACTGGACAGTTCTCTTGGTTTTGATGGTTGCAACTGCAGCATTGACATCCTTGGGAACAACATCACCACGGTACATCAAGCAGCAAGCCATATATTTCCCGTGCCTAGGGTCACACTTAGCCATCATGCTTGAGGGCTCAAATACAGCATTGGTGATTTCAGGCACAGACAGCTGCTCATGGTAAGCCTTCTCAGCAGAGATAACAGGGGCATACGACGAAAGCATGAAATGGATACGTGGGTATGGGACAAGGTTGGTCTGGAACTCTGTGACATCCACATTGATGGCGCCATCAAACCTCAGGGAGGTGGTAAGTGAAGATATGATCTGTGATATCAGCCTGTTCAAGTTGGTGTAAGTTGGCCTCTCAATGTCAAGAGACCTCCGGCATATGTCATAGATAGCTTCGTTATCTAGGAGGACCGCAACGTCGGTGTGCTCAAGCAAAGAGTGAGTGGAGAGGACACTGTTGTATGGCTCTACAACAGCTGTTGAGACCTGGAATACAGAGTGGCATAAGATAAAAGGATAAAGGTAGCCTGAACTGAAAATAATGTAACAACTAACAACATATGTACCCATACTGTCCCCACAACAGCTAATATGCAGATAACCTACTCACATGAATAACTTGAATGGTATACAAGCACATGGACAGACGGGTACAGTACTAAAGGATAATTGTTGGCCCGCGTGAACAGTGCATGATTTACAGAGTCCATGTATAATCAGGGCTCAAAGTAAATTAATTCTACAGCAGCATTAGCATTTTAACCGTTGACATATTTGATTGAAAATATCCAGAAATGATTGAAGAATTAGCTTAATGCATTCTCTACTTATTTGGTGAATATCAAGACTCAAGACAAAATGCTCTCAGAACACAAAACTCGACAAGATTAAATAACACACGATTTTTTTGATAACATAGATACACACAAACACGAAAATGTTCTTGAATAAGTAATACCTGTGGGGAAGGGTAAATGGTGAAACCAAGCTTAGATTTCTTTCCATAATCAACTGAGAGGCGCTCCAACAAAAGAGAACCCAGTCCTGATCCAGTTCCACCACCGACAGAGTTGAACACCAAGAATCCCTGCAGCCCGGTGCAATTGTCTGCTAACTTGCGTACACGATCCAGACATAGATCTACGATCTCCTTTCCAACTGCATTCAGAAGATATAATCAGAACTGGATACATCCATAATCGCAACAGACTCCAATTTCTATAACAATCACAGAAATGGCCGATGGCTTACCGGTGTAGTGGCCACGGGCGAAGTTGTTCGCAGCATCCTCCTTCCCGGAGATGAGCTGCTCCGGGTGGAAGAGCTGACGGTAGGCGCCGCTGCGCACCTCGTCGATGACGGTGGGCTCAAGGTCGACGAAGATGGCCCTCGGCACGTGCTTGCCCGCACCGGTCTCACTGAAGAAGGTGTTGAATGCATCGTGTGCGACCCCAACCGTGGTATCACTGAATCATCAACCAAAACAGCGGTATTAATTTAGCTCCCCTGTTACGATACTAGGAATCCTACCGTTGTCAATGTTTCAGATCTCAGAAACTCGCAATTGTCTCGTGGTACATGCCTAAAAATTTGAATTTTTGGTACAATCTACAAAAGAACAAGCGTATGTCCGGCCTAGTTAACGGAGACAGAATAATTGCGCCAACTAGGAGAGTACACAACGGACACAGGGATAAATGCCGCCCATCTCGTCCTGTTCTTGCCATTCTCCCAACAACCAGCCGGAAGAGAATCTTTCCCCAAAAATAACCCACCGCAGAATCCGAACAGGAGGTACAGACGAACGGAACATGATAATCACGTCCACAAAAGGAAATTTCCAACCAGGCTACCACAATCCCAATCAGCCGCTCCGCCGCTACCCAGAGGATTTGGGAATAAATATTTAGAATTTAACCGTCATCCGTAGCCTAAGAACTCCTAGCGCGCGCAGCATCTCCTCACGACATTCAGAAACGGAATGCGTTTACGGATCAAGATCCGAGGATCACGGCGTACGTACCTGGGCATGGTGCCATCCTGCTGGATGCCGTGCTCGAGGCAGTAGAGCTCCCAGCAGGCGTTACCGACCTGGATCCCGGCCTGGCCGATGTGGATGCTGATGATCTCCCTCATCTTCCCTCCTTCCCTCTCCTTCTCTTCTCCCGGATCTTTCCTAGGGGTCTGGAGAATGGCCTCTGTTTCTTTCTCTCTCCCTTCCAAAAATGCGTGAGATCGGGAGATAAAAGGGGGCGGGGGGCAGAGGAAGAGGGGAGGCGATCGGGGGTAGTTTCTGGCTGAGTTAAATGCGGGCGGTCCTAATTCTTTCACCGAAGTGTTAGTTGAGTCATAATTCTTTCAAACCGCATATCCCAGTCCCATATCTTTTCAAGTCGTTCACCGGAGGTCCTAATTTGACCCGGCCAGCGCTGACCTGTCCGTGTGGCACTTTGACCACTGCCACGTCGACAACAATTTACAAAAAAGCCCCCTAAGTTACATTTCTTCTAAATCGTGGTCCTGCATGCTCTGTGGTAACCGGACCTCTCCCGACGCCAGCCACGGCGCCGCCGCGCCGGACTCCCCAACCACTGTCGTGGCTCCCTCCCTTGCCGGCCCGGTGCCCCAACTCCTCCGCCACAAGCCGTGGCTCAGGCTGCCTCCGTCGACCTACCTGCTCGCCTCAGTTCCCTTCCATGCTCGGTGTCGGCGAGAGCTTCAAGGAGCTTGAGGACAGCGCCGTCGACTTCTTTCGCCTGCCGCCCGTGCCGGTTTCACACCTTATCAGCGAGGTGCTCCAGGACCCAGAGAGCGAGACGTACAAGGCGACGATGACCGTGATGCGCCGGATCCCGGAGGCCGACAGCATCCTGGTGAAGACGTTCGGGTCGCTCGAGCCTCGCGCGGTCGCTGCTCTCAGGGACCCGCGGTGCCTCCCCGGCCGCGTCCTGCCTCCGGTGTACTGCGTCGGACCTCTCATCGGTAGCGTCGGCGAGGCACGAATGCCTGGCATGGCTGGACGCGCAGCCGGACCGCAGCGTCGTGTTCCTCTGCTTCGGGAGCATGGGGTGGGTAGCCCACTCGGAGGAGCAGCTTTGGGAGATCGCCGCCGGCCTCGAGAACTCCGGCCACCGGTTCCTGTGGGTCGTGCGAGCCCCCGACGGCGGCGTCCTGGACCTCGGCGCGCTCCTGCCGGACGGTTCTTGGAGCTTCGGGAGCTTGAAGTGTTGTCCTCAAGCTCCTTGAAGCTCTCGCCGACACCGAGCACGGAAGGGAACTGGATGGAGGCGAGCAGGTAGGTCGACGGAGGCAGCCTGAGCCATGGCTTGTGGCGGAGGAGTTGGGGCACCGGGCCGGCAAGGGAGGGAGCCACGGCAGTGGTGGGGGAGTCCGGCGCGGCGGCGCCGTGGCTGTCGTCGGGAGAGGTCCGGTTACCACAGAGCATGCAGGACCACGATTTAGAATAAATGTAACTTAGGGGGCTTTTTTGTAAATTGTTGTCGACATGGCAGTGGTCAAAGTGCCACGCGGACAGGTCAGCGCTGGCCGGGTCAAATTAGGACCTCCGGTGAACGACTTGAAAAGATATGGGACTGGGATGTGCAGTTTGAAAGAATTAGGACTTAACTAACACTTCGGTGAAAGAATTAGGACCGCCCATATATTTAACTCTTTCTGGCTGGGTGCAGCGGGGAGCGGTTGCTGCTTTAACGTGGCCGATGCTCCGTGGACGTGATCCACGTGAGCCGGCCAATGCTTCCCTCCGTTTCGGTCAGTTATCAATAGCTGGCACCTTTCCAGAAAAAAAATGGTAGTATCCCATTTTACGAAAAATGGCAGAGTAGTAAAAGCAACGGAAGTCGCGAGGGGAAACGGGTCGAATAGGGAGGATACACTGCCATCGTAACTGCAATGGATCAAAGTCCCCACTTTTCAGCTTATTGATTCAAATAAATTTTTCAGAATTTTTGGAAGATTTGAGTCACTTAGATTGCCATTTGATTTGCAGAAGTGGAATTTCTGTGGATTTTTGTGTTCCCTCCACTCAAACCTTATGTTTCTTTGTTTTTCCTGTGGTCTGTTGAACGTTATGCTATTTGGAAAAAAAACTCATTGATGCTAATATGTGATATATTTTAAGCTTGCCCAACAATAAAATCATATATTTTTAAATTCATATTTTTTAAAAAAATCTAAAATTTGATAGCATTGGAGTTCTTAATCGTGAGGAGCATATTCAACTGACGATATATTTTGTACAATCACGATAGCTTAGAGGATGCTAACCTTTGAGTCGCTGGTGATCGGGTGCAAAAAGTCTCAAAGTTCAAGTTCAAAAAGATTATTCGTCTAAGAAAGACAAAGACATTGCCCGTTCTGCAATGCCACTTTTTCTATTTGCTAGCCGTTCAAAACAAGCTATTGAGAATCGTGTGGATAACATGGACCCCTCCCAATTGCCACCATTTCTCTAGCTAGCCATGCAAAACATGCTTTGAGTGTCAGACCGGTTGGCTAAGAGGGGTGGCCCGATCAACCCAACTGCCAGCTTTGCAAGTGCACCCCTGAAACGGCGACGCACATTCTACTGACTGTCGTTACTTCAGAATAATTTGGACAACTGTGACCCCCTAACTCTCTTGTCCTCACCTGCCGCTCAGCCTTGGATTCGGGTGCCCCAAGGTTCTTCAGTATTGGCAACTGATGGCTCAAACATCCACTTCCGCTCTATATAGGCTCAGGACTGCCATCATGCCTTATCTTCGAGGAATTTGGAACTAGAGAAATGCCCGAGTTTTCAACAACAAATTTTCAGTGTCGATACTCTTATGCAAAGAATCAAGGACGATGGGCAGGAATGGAATCTAGCAAGTGCGAGGTATGCATCTTACGGAGATTATTGGCTAAGGTTGTGAGTGTTTTCCATTTTTCTTTTTTATTGTAGGCTTCAGGTTTCCTTATATGCTTCTCGTATATCAATCTATGTGGGAAAACTTTTGCCTCCTTTAAAAATAAAGAATACACATCAATGAAACGACATCACAAAGGGAACGGGCTACTGCAGTTTGCATATAATGCCATCATATTGAATATATGTACCACTTTTTGCAATAAAAATGCTAAATCATTAGTAGGAAATCCAAATGACATTATATAGTTTATTTATGTAGGGATAAGGAAACTTGCAAATGTTTTTGTTCTGTTTTCCCCAATAAGTGGTTTGCCGGTTTAGTTGCGGGGCATAACTTGCACGTCTTTTGCAAATTTCAGTTAAAAAGATGGTCACTAAATCTGCACGCTAGTATTATACGTACCTAAGCTCACTCTTAAGAAAATGCAATTATAGTGAAATTGTAGTGTGATTTCTACTTTGTAGTAGTAGAGATTGTTGGCTCCCGGCTGTGATATCCTTATTTAAAATAATTCAAAAATCATATTTATAAGTTTCAAAATAATTAAAAAAATCATGCATGTTTTCAATAATGTATCCCACGGTCGTGCAAAATATTGATTTGTAATACTTTATATTCAGAGCTAGATAAACATGACAAATATGTGTATATAAACGTACACACTTTCATATCTCCAAAATATTCATGGTAGAATGCTTACCCAAATGCTTAGGAACATGACGATGATCTCATGCTTAATTATATCCACTGACAGCCTCATAACAGTACGTTGCCTGTTTTAGGTACAGTCGCGGACTAACTTCACAGTGTACCGATCGCCATCACTTGGAACGTTGCCGGCGGTACGGTGTTGTTGATCCCACGAAGACCGGGTGCAGGATCGAGCGAAACGTCGGGCCGGATCAGGGCCAGGCCCATGGTCAAGGTGTCCGTCCCGCGCCGGCACGTGAGGAAGCTGACCTGTCTCGCGTGCTAACGCCAGCGCGGCCGGCGGCTCGACTCCACCCGTTTCCAGCGGACAGATCGAGCCGGTAAAACAGCCGATCCGTGCGTGCGTGCAAAGACCACAGATCCGCACGCAAAGTCGCCAAGTCACCGCTGCCTTCTAGGGTGGTAATTAACTTTGCAAGGCACAACGTCTATTTTTTTGCAAGGCACTACGTGCAAGTACAAATTGCTAGTGGTTCTTTTTAAATGGAGGCAAAATAATAAAATGTCCAGTTAATTCTTGTAAAAACCTAGCGATAACAAACCCGACCGCCGATATACTTTCGTCGAGGTAGCAGTACGTACACATGTGTCATGGTCATCGCGATCCCTACACTCGAGAAGTGACTCCGATTTCACCGTAGACAACCACCGACGCAGACTAGACAGTCGAGATCGAGCAGTCTCATGAAGATCCTTGCCAAACACTCCCACCCGTAACCAGGGCCAAGCAGCTCCCATTCCAAAGGGGAGCTACGAAGGAAGGTTGGCGGCTTGGCGCCATGGGAACAGCTGCCGTTGCTACTCCATATCAGAGATCAGTAGCTACACTTAAGTCTCTAACCGGCACCGATGCGGATGTTTTATCCGGCGAGATCGTGAGCTAGCTCCCCCGATCTTTCTCAAAAGAGAAAGGTTTCAACTTTTGAGCTGGTACGTACGGATGGCGAGCTACTACCCACCGCACCTAGATTTACTTGTTAGTTAACGCCCAGCATCACGGTTCACACCCGCCTACCCAAGAGCGGAGAGCCCTAACACGGCGGCCGGCCGGTGGGCGATCGCCAGCACGGTACAGCTGCGGTCCAGCCGGCAGAGATCGAACGACCGACGGTACGAGCGACGAGAAAAAAAAAAGAGGGAATTCCAACACTGTTACTGCCGCTTCTTCTGCCGTTCTGCGCACAAGATCTGAAGTCGTACTGAGCGCCACTGTGGATTTAGTTAAGAAGTTCCACTAAATAATTTAGCATATACTAACATCTAATCCTGATGGCTACCTGACCAGTGACTCGATCAGTGCTGGCTTTCTTTCCGATGAGTGCAGTACGGCTGACAGTGAGGCTGCCACCAGTGACAGCTGCGAAGGCTTCAATCCCAAGCCTACTTAATCAATCAAGCTCGATCGAATATTATTCCCCCGGGCCGGCCGGCCGGCGGACGGATCATTGCATTTGCAGCGCTGCTGCTGCTGCAACTTTGGCGGTTTTTAAGCCAGCCCGAAAGCTCGTTTGGTGCCTATTATTGTACAGGCACGAGAGGGTCTCTTGACCGGGCAATTTGCCATGGGGAAGACAGATTCCGAGCACTTGTTTACGCGGGAGGAGCAGCGTCGGCCACTGGCTCTGGCTGTGCTCATGGAGCTGGGCTGCGTGGATCCGTCTCTGCCGCTTCCAGCATGTGCGCAGGGTCGATCGATCGATCGAACTTACCGGGAGAGGCGACTCGCATCTTGCATTTTAGGTAACCATGGCCCACGAGTGACTCTCTCGTTTCATCTCTACAGTAAACAAGGCGAGAGCTATTAGTCGCTCCGCCATCGAAAAAGTGTAATTCTGTAAGTCAAACTATCGCCCAGTGAGAACCAGGGAATGCTGGGCCTGTCCTCCACGGCATTCGACACTCGATGGCCAAATTTCGCTAAAGACCAAGCCTACGGCTTGGAGAGACTCGCGAGGCAATTTGCCTCGCGGGGGCTTTGGAGGCAGGAGAGGCCTACGGAGGCCCTCCTCACTGCTGCCCCCTCGACAAGGTGATCTCCCCTGGAGAGAGGTCAACGCCAAATCCTCCACAGGGCACCCCAGCCCTCGTGGGGATTGCTTTGCTGCAAAGCAACCTCTGCAGAGCGCACATGAGCTCTGCAGCGGCCGCAGAGTGACGCGCGCCTCTGCGCGCGGTGACGACGACGCCGCAGTTGCCATTCTGGTGATTAAATGAGTCAACAAAGCTGCGCCATCTGCACCGGACTACAAGGATTTCCTCTTTGGTGATAAGGGGACCGGCCGGCGCTACGCTCCACGGCCAACGTCACCGTGGGCACCCCCACGTTCCTCTGCAGCCCCAGCTGGCCGTACTGCATGGACGGTGGTTTCTCTGCCACAGGCATCAGCTTTACGCCCATGGACCACGTCCATGGACAGCTGGGCTGCGGTGCACCGTGCTCCCCCTTCTGTCGCCATATGGTAGCCCTTCCGCGTCGCAAGCGCATGGAAGAGGCCCGGGGCGCCTATAAAAGGAGGAGGTGACCACCGTAGCAAAGGATCGCATTCTCATTCTAGCTTAGCCACTTACGCGCAAGGAAGAAGACCACAGTTCCCCTTCCTTGTGCACACCATTGCCAAAAGAGAGCCCTCGGCAAGCTCATTGTACTGTAACCTCCATAAGCAGTGCAATACAGACAAGCAGGAGTAGCGGTGTTACCTCCACACGAGGGCCGTGAACCTGGGTACGGGCTGGTGTTCATCTCTGTCGTGATGTCCCTCCTCATGCTCGACGAGCACCGTCGCCGTGCAGGTTGAGGGTTGTTTGACCAACGTGTTCAGCCCCTTACACGAACTCTCTTCGTGAGCTTGACCATCCCTGTTTCGTGGGAGTCATTCTCCGACAATTGGCGCGCCAGGTAGGGGGCTGAGGCGCGTCTTCAACCTTCACCGACCTCTGCACCATGGCGGACACTCGCGCAGCTCGCGCCACCCGGCGGGCGTCAGGCAGGGCTACCACCGAGCCCGCTGCCAACACCACCAACCCCGCGGCCGTCCCCGTGCCAGCCGCGCCGGGGCGCAACACCGCTGAACCGCGTGTGGAGCACCCCGAGGACGAGACGGCCACCACGACGACCGCTTCGACGAAGACGTCGACCACGGGCACGGCGAGGACGCTGAGTCCTCGCATCCGTCCCAGCGCCACAGCGCCTCCACTCTTGGGCGTCCAGCACCCAGCCCAACACCACGCTGCTCATGGCCGCGGAGCTCTTCCGCTACCGCCCCACCGCCAGGCGCACGACAACTGGCTCGGCCGCCTCCAGCACCTCGTCGACATCGCGGCGGCGCCGCGCGCGCTCCGGCGACGTCGCGCTCTCTGGTGCACCACAACTCCGGACGCGCAGGGACCGCGCATGGCGCACCTCCGCCGCCGCCTCCGCCAGGTCCGCCTCCAGCTGCGGCCACAAGGCCGCCTCCCACGCGTCTTCGCCGCGCGATTGCCAAATCGTGCAGCGAACCCCCAGACGCGCGGGTGGAAATGGAGCGCCAGAAGGACCTCCAGAAGCGCATCGTCGAGGAAATCGGCCAAGCGGGGCGACAGAACCGCCGAGCTCTTCAGGGGGCGCCTCGTACGCCACAGGATGCGCGGCCTTCACCCGCAACCTGCGTCGCGTCGTCTGGCCACAGAAGTTCAGGCCTGACCTACCCAAGGGCTACGACGGCACGAACAACCCCATCGAGTTCTGCAGCTCTACACCACCTCCATCCAAGCTGCGGGGGGAGACGACAAGGTCATGGCCAACTGGTTCTCCCACGCTCTCAAGGATTCTGCCTTGTCGTGGCTCCTGAACCTTCCCGAGGATTCCATTGACTCGTGGGAGGAGCTCTGCCAGCAGTTCGTTGCAAACTTCAAGGGCACGTACGAGCGCGCCCTCACCTACAACGACCTGCGAGCTGTGCGCCAGAAGCCTGGCGAGACCCTCCGCAGGTACATCCAGCGCTTCAGCCAAGTCCGCAACAAGATCCCGAACATCCCGGACTCGCACGTCATTGCGGCCTTCAGAGAGGGCGTCACCAACCACAGGATGCTCGAGAAGCTCGGCATCCATGATACCCTCTCCTCCGTGGTGAAGCTCTTCGACATCGCAGACAAGTGCGCCAAGGCAGAAGAAGGGCTCCTCTTCGTCAAGGTGGGCTCGACAGACGACCCTGTCGAGGGATCCAAGACCCAGAAGAGGCGTGACGAGACAAAGCGCAAGCCTACCGCTGTCTGGCAGCCGAACCCGACGCCAAGCATGTTCGCGAGGACTCCCCGAGGCTGGCGAGAAAAAGGTGGACAACCGCCCGTTCTGCATCTACCACAACAGGCGCGGCCATGCGACGGAGAACTGCTATGACCTCAAGCAGCTGAGCAAGAAGCGCGAGCAAGAAGAAGGCAGCGGTGCCGCGGCAGAGGCCGTGGTTACCGCAAGGTGGACGCAAGGCAACTTCCAGAGGCCCAGGGACTCAGGCGAATGCCGCCGAGAAAAACAACAATCTCCCGACGAAGAGCCTGGAGGTACCAGGCCCCTAAGGGTGCCATGGCATGCATCCTCGGCGGATCCCAAGCGCCCAAGTCGAACAACCAGTTCAAGCAGTTCGCTCGCGAGCTCAATGCAGCGCTTCCCGGGGTCGAGACGTCCCGCCCCCTCAAGTGGTCCCAGTACACCATCGCCTTCGACGCCAAAGATCACCCCAAGTCTACCAAGACTGTGGGCACCCTCCCGTTGGTGTGCACCCCCACCATCAACAACATCGCCGTCGGCAAGACGCTCATTGATGGGGGTGCAGGCCTGAACGTCATCTCTGTCGAGACCTTCGAGACGCTTCAAGTGCCCTACGAGTGGCTTATGCCCTCCAGGCCCTTCACCGGGGTCACCAGCGGCTCAATCTCGCCTCTGGGGCAAGTGAGGCTCGCGGTCACCTTTGGCACGCAGGAGAACTACCGCACCGAGCTAATTGACTTCGACGTCGCGCACATTGGCCTGCCCTACAACGCCATCCTCGGCTACCCCGCCCTCGCGAAGTTCATGGCCGTCACGCACCACGCCTACAACATGGTCAAGATCCCTGGCAGCGGTGGCACCATCACCATCGTGGTCACGTACAGGACGCCACGCGCGCTGTCGAGATCGCCTACAAGGCCGCTGCCATGGCATTCCCCGCTGACGAGGACATGGAGCCTCTCGAGAGGCCCAAGAAGAAGAAGCAGCTGTTCACTCAAGAGCAAGCATCTACAAAGAAGGTGTCGCTGAGCACCAGTGGCTCGGGGGCTGAGGGCTCGGGGGCTAGCGTCACCATAGGCGCTGGCTTGCCTCCCAAATAGGAAAGCGCGCTCGTCGCCTTCCTTCGGGCAAATTCTGACATGTTCGCATGGACTCCGTCAGAAATGTCCGGTGTACCAAGGGAGGTGATCGAGCACCACTTAGCCGTGTGTCCAACGCACGCCCTGTAAAGCAGAAAGCGCGGAAACAAGCCCCCGAGAAGCAAGCGTTCATCATCAAAGAAGTAGAGAAGCTGAAAGCAGCAGACATCATTCGAGAAGTTGCCCACCCCACTTGGCTCTCCAACGGTGTGGTTGTCCCAAAACCCAATGGAGGAGGCCGGCTCTGCATCGACTACACAGACGTAAACAAGGCCTGCCCCAAGGATCCATACCCCATGCCAAGGATAGACCAGATTGTGGACTCCACCGCCGGCTGTGATCTCCTCTGTTTCCTGGATGCCTTCTCAGGCTACCACCAGATCAAAATGGCCAAGGAAGACGAGGAGAAAACAGCATTTCTCACCCCTTGTGGTGTGTATTGCTACACTTGCATGCCCTTTGGCCTGAAGAATGCCGGCGCCACCTTCCAGAGGCTCATGAGGATCGCCTTGGGGGCTCAGATGGGAAGAAATGCAGAAGCTTATGTCGACGACATCGTGGTCAAGTCTCGCGAGGGAGACACTCTCTTGAAGGATCTCGAGGAAACCTTTGCCAGCCTGCGCAAGGTGAACATCAAGTTAAACCCCGCCAAGTGCGTCTTCGGGGTGCCTTCAGGCAAGCTCCTCGGGTTCCTCGTGTCCCACCGCGGCATAGAAGCAAACCCTGACAAGATCAAGGCTATAGAAGACATGCAGCCACCTCGCCGCCTCAAGGACATGCAGCGCCTAGCAGGATGCATGGCCAGCTTAGGCCGCTTCATCTCCAAGTTCGGCGAGAGAGCTTGCCATTTTTCAAGATCATGAAGAAATCCGGCACCTTCAAGTGGACTCCAGAGGCAGACAAAGCATTTGAGGACTGAAGAAATACTTGGCTAGCTCACCAGTCATGGTAGCCCCCAGGGCAGGCGAGCATCTGAAGCTGTACCTAGCAGCCACTCCACAAACTGCAAGCGCCGTCCTGGTGGTGGAAAGAGAAGAGCCAGTTCTCCCCAAGAAAAGCACTGCCACACCAAGTCCAGAACCTCTCGACGAGGGAACAGTCACTCCAGGCCCAGTGCCAGACTCACAACCTCAAGTCGAACCAACCACAAGCACTCTTGTCGAGACTCCTCCACAGGAAAACCTCGCCAAAGGTCCCGAGGAGTCCCGAGGAAGACGCGGAGGCGGAAAGAGTGGCTCGACAATCCAAGTCATACTACATCCTCGAGGGAGACCTGTACCGCAAGCGCCCAAATGGAATTGCACTTAAGTGCGTCCCCCCCCGAGGAAGGCCGCATGCCGATCAGAGACATTCACAGTGGAGAGTGTGGCCATCATTCCTCTGCACGCACCCTGGCAGGCAAGGTCTTTAGGAGCAGATTCTACTGGCCCCAAGTGCTTCAAGATGCTACCACCATCGTCCAGTCTTGCAATGCGTGCCAGTTCCACGCCAAGCAAGTCCATCAGCCTGCACTGGGGCTCCAAACCATCCCTCTCTTGTGGCCTTTCGCGGTCTGGGGGCTAGACATCTTGGGACCCTTCCCGAGATCGCAAGGGGGCAACCGTTTCCTCTTCGTGGCCGTCGACAAGTTCACCAAGTGGGCAGAGGTTGAAGCAGTGCGCAGCATACCGGCCAGGGCAGCAGTAAAATTCATCAGAGGCCTAGTCTGCCGTTTTGGTGTGCCAAATCGCATCATCACCGACAATGGCTCACAGTTCACCAGCGGCATCTTCAGGGCCTACTGCGAGAGCCTCAGCACCAAGCTCTGCTTCGCCTCGGTGGCTCACCCACAGAGCAACGGCCAAGCTGAGCAAGCAAATGCTGAGGTCCTCAAGGGCCTCAAGACAAGAAGCTTCAATCGCCTCAAGGGCTACGGCAAGGGCTGGATAGACGAACTCCCGTCCGTACTCTGGTCCATCCGCACGAACCCCACGAAGCCCACTGGTGAGACGCCATTTGCCCTCGTGTATGGAGCTGAAGCAGTCCTCCCCACAGAGATCAAGCATGGATCCGCACGGGTCCTTGCCTTCAACGAGGACGATCAAGCAGACCTCCACAACGATGACCTACTGCTCCTTGACGGGTTGCGCCGCCGTGCCGCCCTCAGGGCAGCAAAGTACCAGCAAGACCTGCGATGATACCACAGCCGCCACATACGTCCATGCACTCTCGAGATAGGCGACCTCGTCCTCAGGAGAATCCTCTCCAGGGAAGGTCTCCACAAGCTCTCGCCCATGTGGGAAGGCCCCTACAGGGTCGCACACATCGCCAGGCCCGGCGCGGTACGCCTCGAAACGGAGGACGACATCCCGGTCAAGAATCCATGGAACATCGCGCATCTACGCATGTTCTACCCGTGATCATAGTCACGCCAGACATTTTTTGTCTCTAGAGGGAAGCACACAACTTCACCTCCAAGCTTCACAAAAGCTTCTCCTCCCGAGGGCCAGTCCCTCTGAGCTCTCCTGACAACGTGTCGCCACAGGCCGTGGAGAGTCTCAGCCACTGAATGTGGTCCCCATGCCTCGACATGGAAAACTTTATCTTGGTGATACCAAGTGTAATGAACCAATTCGTTTCTCAATGAAACATTGCGCTGAGTCGCCGCTGTGTAATATTTTGGTGGTGAGTTTTACTTTTCATCATCTTAGTTCATTTCGCGCTCATATTTCCCCATGTGCACCTCACGAGCGGGGGCTGAGTACGGTGACTGTGCCTCGAGAGCACCCCAGCAGCACCGCAAAATCCAAAGGATCCGAGCTCTAACACGTGAGCATGCTCTCACGCCTGTTACCTCTCCAGAGAGCTCTGGCCTATGGGCTTGCTCCCAAACACGCCACCTCACCAAAGGACCTTGGTGCTTACTCTCCTCGCGAGATACTCATGAGGAAACCTATAAGCGCGCATGAGTTTTTACTACCATGTACTTGCTTTGGGTTTGCCTCTCTAACCGATACAGGGAACAAGAGTCCCCCCAAGCTCGTGAAGCCACGCTCCAGCCTCAAGAGGGAAGCACACCATCAGGGAAACCAACGCCCTCTACGAGACCAAAGTCTCGCAAAGCTAAGTCCAGTGCTCGCGCCTCAGGAGTTTTTCCTCCCTGTCACGAGTATCTGCCATCCCTCGAGCGGGTTTTTTCTCCCTCACACTCCATGGACTGCTTGTGCGTCAAAGGGGGGCCCTCGAGCACCGCGACTCGAGAGCCCTTACCTCTCCAAGCCTTAAACACCCCCCGGCCTTGCCGAGTCAAGCTCTGGCATACCGCAGCGGCGGAGTCATAGTGCAAAGAGATGGGTCCTGACGACGTAGAGCGAAAAAAGACATGGAACAGGGATAAAAGGCCCATCGAGGGACATACACATAGTAGCGCACGATTAAAAGTGTCTTACAAACCAGAATGAATTAAAACAAGTCTTAAAGCAAAGATAGTTGCGCCTCAAGCGCGTCTTGTTGCAGGAGCGACCTAAGCAGGGGCATCGCCGTCACCATCCTCTTCAGCCTCCTCTTCAGCTTCTTCTTCGGCGCCTTCCTCCTCCTCAGCGGCCTGCTCCGCCTCGACCCTCTTGAAGCGGTCGACGTAATGGTTGACCTCCTCCCGAACCAAGTTGGAGAGGTCCTGGGTTTGGTCCACCTCGACAGGCTTGGTCACGGACTCGAAGTCGAAGCTGGGATGAAGACGCTGGAGGTTGGCAAAGACGCAATCGATCGCCACCGTCAAGAGCTTGCGGCATTCTTCATCGACAACGTCGCCCATCTCCGCCACAGGTCCCTCGAGCGTGGTGAAGAGCTGGTCGAAGTAGGCGAGATACGCGGCAGCATCGGCATTCCCATGGACGGGAACCGCAGGGGCGTCCACTCCCAGGCTCGCCGCAAGGGCGTTCCCCCGAGCCACCAAGGACTTGAACATGCGCTCCCGCTGCTGCGTCAAGACCTGTGCCGCCTGCACGTGGTGCTCAGCCTCCTCATCACGCTCCACGGCAGGGCCCACCTGCGCGGTCAACTCTTTCATGTCAGCCATCAAGGAGGCAAGGTCCTGCTCCGCGCGCGTCCGGGCCTCCGCAGCAACCTGGAGGCGAGAGTCAAATCGCTTCTTCTGGGCCTCAAGATCCCTGATGCGAGCCTCAAGCTCGTTGCGTCTCTTCGTGAAGCGATCCTCTCGCTTCTTGGCCTTCTCCGCGAACTCTTTCCTGCAGTTGTCACGGAAGAGCTTCTCCTTGGTCGCGGACTCCTCCGCCATCTTCTCCTCCTTCTTGCGAAGGTTCTCATTGGTCTGCGCGAGGCGCTTCTGGTAGAACTCCTCGTCTTGTGTAACCTTGTTCTCGCAAGATTCCAGGTGCTCCCGCTGCGCGGATTGATCCTTCTCGATCTGTTCAACATGTTCCTCGCGCTTGCGCGCCTCGGCCTCGCGGGCGTCAAGTTCAGCTCCGTGCTGCACGATCAGGTATTCGCGGATGCGTAGGTTCTCACGGAATTTCTCCAAGCTCTGCCGCACGTTCTCCGACTCGGCAATGATCCCCGCCTCACGGTCCAGAAGCTCTTTATGCTTGGTGGAGACCGCCGCCTCACGCACCGCCAGCTCCTGGTGTTTGGCCTCGGTCTCCGCCTCGAGAGCCTCGTGCCTAGCACCCAGGTCTGCAAGGGTCTCCTCAACCTCGCGAACCATGCTGATGCGGATCTCCTCGGCGGAGCGCAACGCTGCCTCGCGTTGCGCCTGGGCAGCCTCGTCCTTCTGGCGGCAGCGTTCCACGGTCTCCTGAAGACAAGCCCAGCCCCCACGCAAGCTCGGCGTTCTCCTCCGCCCTGGTGCAATCCTCCTCAGCGAGCTGGGCCTCAAGCCCATCGAGCGCTTCCCTCGCCGAGCGAAGAACAGCCCCACGACGAGCTGCAACTGGGCGCCGCCCCCGCAGGACTAAGGCCCATGGCTCACCGGAGGGCCTGGAAATGCCGGCGCCTGCCGAGGACTCCGGAGCGTCGCGCCTGGGGCTCTGAGTGGCCTCGAGGTGCGCCTGGGGGCTCTGGTGCGAGCCTCCCTCTTCGTCCACGCAAGGGGACTTCTTGGGGCTCTGATGAGAACCCCCCTCGCCTCCCGCGCTGGAGGCTTTCTGGGGGCTCGAGGCGCCCTCACCATCAACCCCACCATTTTTCTGCCCCTGGGGAGCACTCTCCTCTCCCCTAGGAGCAGGGTTGGCCTTCTCAGCTGAGGCCGCCCTTGCAGCGGCCTCAGAGCCCACCGTGGGCCCTCCAAGGCTCGTGTTCTTTGGGGGCGATGACGCGGCGGCCTCCTCCATATTGACATCAGCGTTTTCCCTCGCCGGCGTGCCGCTCTTCGGCGTCTCCGCGGCGATCTCCTCTTGCCGCTCCGGTGGAGTGACAGGGCGTGGCGGTGTTGGCGTCCTCGCCACTGTCTCCTCCTCGAGGCGCTCCTCCGCGGTAGGGGAAGAAGCAGCTGCCCCGACCAGAGGCGCAACCACCACAGGCCCTGTGGCTTCCCCTGCCACAGGTCTCGTGGTCTCCTTCACAGCCGGCTCCGTGGCCTCTGTCACCACGGGCCTGGCAACCTCTTCAGCTGAGGGCTCCACTGGCCCCTCAGCGGATGTCGTGGCGGGCCCCACACCTCCGCAGCCTTGCGGAGCCTCCGGCGCTTCACCGTCACCAAATCCCTGACAAGCAAGCAAGAAAGGCCTTCAAGAGGGGAACAAGGGTATTTTCATAAGAAGTGAAAACAGACAAGGGAGCCAATCCTTACCCAGATGTCTTGGCACGGGAGTCAACCCACACCGTGCTTGACGACCGCCACGGCCTCGACGATGCGGCACCGGCACCGGACCCCTCAGGAGCAATCTCGGCTTTCCTCTTGAGAGGAGTGCCCACTGGACTCCTGGCGGTCCTGTCATGGATGGCCTTGGAGCGGGGCTCGCAGCGCCCCGCTGCGCCCTCCCCGTCGCTGTTTTCTTCCTCCTCCGCGGCTTGGCGCGAAGGGACCACAAGGAAATCCCTGTCCCCGCTGGACGAGATCTCCAGGCCGTCTTCCTTGGGAGGCGCAGGCTTTGAGGAACTCGCCTCCCCTGCCGAAGGATTCGTCCCTCCAGAGACAACGCGCGGATCGGCGTCAGATGCGGCGGGAGATTCCTCGGACTAGTCCTCTTCCACCACGGGTGCCGCAGCCTCCTTCTTTTCCTCCCCCGCCAGGCCTTGAGGGCTGAACTCCGGCATCAGCTCCAGGATCGCGAGGTGCTTCTTCGGAGTGATCTGATGGAGGGGCCTCGCGAGCTCACTGCGTGGCACAGGAACCTCCGGAGCGGTGAAGAGGATGCCCATGATGGAGGCAATGATGTCAGGGGTGTGGGAGCTGTAGTGCAGCCGCATCGGGTCCGCCGGGCCAGAGTACATCCACGCCGGCTTCGTGTGCAACTGGAGATGAGCGGTACGGCGCCTCACGAAGTCTTCAGCAACCATCTGCCCCGTGAGGCCAGCTTCGCGGACGAGCCTCATGCGCACAACCAAGTCAGCAATCTTCGGGCTTTGGAAGGCCACGCTTGACCAGTTCGAATTCTTCAGCGGCGGCGCCTCAGGGACATCGAAGAAGGGGTTCTGCGTCTTGGCGTCCACAATGAACCAACGCTGGCGGAAGTCGGCCACCTTCTTCGTCACCTGCGTGGCGGGCTTGTCGCCGTCCCAGGACATGGGGATGTAGATGCCTCCCATCCCATCCGCAATGTGGAAGGACACGCAACCAGACCGCTCGCCGGGCGCCGTGGAGCGGAGCGCGTAGAAGCTCCGGAAGAAGGCCACGTAAGGCATCACCCCCAAATACGCCTCGCAAAGATACGCGAAAATGGCGAGGATCAAGATGGAGTTGGGGTGCAGATGCAGAAGTTGGATCTGGTTGAAGGCCAGAACCTCCTCCAGGAAAGGGGAAAATGGCGGCACCAGACCAGAAAATATGGTCTGGAAGAAAATGTGGTACAGCCCCACCGCGAGCTTGCCAAAGCGCGCCGCCTTGAGAACGGTGGCGCCGTGCTCGTTGTTCTTGCCCGCGGCCATTAGCCTGATCTTGTCCAATGCCTCCGCCGTGTGGATGCGGGTCCCCACCAGCGCCAGCGCGAACTCGTCCTCCTGCTGCACCTCAGCAGGCTTGTTCACCATCGCCGCTTTGTCCTTCTTAGGACCCATGGTCGAAGAAGGAAGGGCGGCGGAGAATCTCGGTGAAGGAGGAAGAGCGCCGGGAACACGGAAGCGCAGAAGTCAAGAGCAAGGGGACGGGCACGCAAATGATGCAGTAACTGCTGCATGAACCGGCGCTGCAGGCTTTATATCATCTCAGAGCAGTTACCGATACATGGTGGGTCCCCCCACTACGCCCATCATCTCCGAAGAGAACGTGTCGTCGCGGCGTAACTGCCTTACACGTGTCTCGGACCGGCCGGACACTTTGGGCCCATGACGATTCACCTGCATCCACTGGACTACGTCGTGCCCATCATGGGCCTGGGGGCTACTGTCGGCCCAGTGAGAACCAGGGTGTGCCGGGCCTGTCCTCCACGGCTTTCGACACTCGATGGCCAAATTTCGCTAAGGACCAAGCCTACGGCATGGAGAGACTCGCGAGGCAATTTGCCTCGCGAGGGCTTTGGAGGCAGCAGAGGCCTACGGAGGCCCTCCTCACTGCTGCCCCCTAGACCAGGTGATCTCCCCTGGAGAGAGGTCAACGACAAATCCTCCACAGGGCACCCCAGCCCTCGTGGGGATTGCTTCGCTGCAAAGCAACCTCTGCAGAGCGCACATGGGCTCTGCAGCGGCCGTAGAGTGACGCGCGCCTCTACGCGCGGTGACGTTGACGCCACAGTTACCATTCTGGTGATTAAAGGAGTCAACAAAGCTGCGCCATCCACACCAGACTACAAGGATTTCCTCTTTGGTGATAAGGGGACCGGCCTGCGCTACACTCCATGGCCAACGTCACCGTGGGCACCCCCACGTTCCTCTGCAGCCCCAGCTGGCCGTACTGCATGGACGGTGGTTTCTCTGCCACAGGCATCAGCTTTACGCCCATGGACCGCGTCCATGGACAGCTGGGCTGCGGTGCACCGTGCTCCCCCTTCTGTCGCCATGTGGTAGCCCTTCCGTGTCGCAAGCGCAGGGAAGAGCCCCGGGGCGCCTATAAAAGGAGGAGGTGCACCACCATAGCGGAGGATCGCATTCTCATTCTAGCTTAGCCACTTACGCGCAAGGAAGAAGAAGACCACAGTTCCCCTTCCTTGTGCACACCATTGCCAAAAGAGAGCCCTCGGCAAGCTCATTGTACTGTAACCTCGATAAGCAGTGCAATACAGACAAGCAGGAGTAGCGGTGTTACCTCCACATGAGGGCCGTGAACCTGGGCACGGGCTGGTGTTCATCTCTGTTGTGATGTCCCTCCTCATGCTCGACGAGCACCGTCGCCGTGCAGGTTGAGGGTTGTTTGACCAACGTGTTCAGCCCCTTACACGAACTCTCTTCGTGAGCTTGACCATCCCTGTTTCGTGGGAGTCATTCTCCGACACAAACTTATTAATTTTTGACCAACTTTATAGGGAAAATACCCGTATTATGACATTAAATTAGTATCGCAAGATTAATCTTAAAATGAAGCTGTAAAATATACAAATGCTTTGTCATATATGTTGTTACTTTTTTCTATAAATTTGTTCAAATTAAAAAAAGTTGACTTAGTACTAAAACTAAAAGTACACTTATTCAAGTACGGAGGGAATATTACATAATAAAAATATGTTCTGTTACATGAAGGAAACCATGCAAACAGTAAACGAGTATTTGCGTCTTAAAACGAAGGTCATTTTAAAATCGGATAAGAGATAAGTGTGCAAGTGAAATGTCACTGTCACCCTTCAATCGGTTTCGTTTTTCAAGTTATTTATTCATATCTCACTCCTTTTCCTCACTAAGGCATTAAATTATCTGTATTTCTCCATATACATGCGGACACAAAGCAAGTTAATCGGGGAGTGAAAGAAACATAATTAACTATTAGATTTCCATATTTGATTTTGTTTAGCGCAAGACATTTTTATTTCTTAAAGTTGCAGGGGACTTGTATACACCAGATAAAAACATTCAATTTGTATAAGAGCATACATAAACAAACGTATTAGAATCAACGCCATTTTATCTTCATTGGTGATCACTCTAAGGAATGTTATTTCGATACCAAGTACAAAGTATCCACACTTTATTAAAATTTTGCTAGCAAAACATTTTGACAGTGAAAAAGTAGTAAATAATAATTTTGTTTCTTCAGTTAATACTCTAGGAGTTTATATAAATATGCTTACTTAATTATAAAATATAAACCTCTATTGAGATATTTGTTATATCGTAATCATTAGAGACCATATATATGCATAAATTATAAATATTATGCATGGTAAAAATGTAGTCCTAGTATAGATGTTGTTACAATTAAAGTTTAATATTTCAATGATACTAACTACAAACAAACAAAAAAAACTAATATGTAGTAACATTGACATATATATGGCTAAACTATTTAAACAAACATAAAATTATACTTGTAATATTGTATACACGCTAAAAATATTACCTGAATAAGTATAAAATTTAGTATATATTTTATTTCGATTCACCCTGCCCTTGAACACCCTAATGTAATATCCAAATTTATGGATTGTTCACCAACAAAAGGAAATAATGTGTACCAAAACATTGGATAGTTTCCAGGCCGAGGAACTTACTGTGATGGTAGGAGTGGAGTGTAGACTATCACTGACTCTAAATGTGTGCCAAAAACAAGGAGGCCCTCTCCATCTGACCTCTCCACACAAATAGAGAACAACCGAACCCCAAAACGTTGTACAAAATCAAGCAGCATAGGAGCCACTGATTCATCAACCTAAACTAAGAATGGGAGTAATAAACGAAACGTGTAATTACACAAGCTAATCATTCGCTAATGCGGCTACATACGACTACACGAGTTGATCGTTCGCTAATGTGGCCAGAAACTAGCTCAAAATAGCACTGTGAAATCGAATCACAACTTGGAAACGGTAAGGAGAGGAGTCAGCGACAAAAATCATGAATCGGAAATGAATTCAGTATGGTTTGGGGAGAGATTGAGGTTGAGGGAGGGTGCGGCGCTTACCAAAGGAGGAGGAGAGGAGAAGTCGAGCTTGGAGGTGGGATCCCTTCCTTCGTCTTCGTTCAGAAGCTCCGCAACTGATGCGTCCATGGAGAATTGTGTCTCGGGTTTTTCCAAAGATAAGGTTTAGTTTGTTGCATACCGCCTCCCAGAGTTTTAAAAAGGTGGAGCAGGAGTAATATCGCTGGGGCTAAGCCTTCTGTGCGAAGCCCCGCCGGTTCGCCCATCGGAGGCGCCGACCCGGGGTCGCGTGCACAGGACACATTGTTCTGAATTTGGGTTCAACCATCAATGTGTGGCGCGTGCCGAACCAGGCTAGATTCGTGCGGTGGAGAGGCCGTTGTGCGGCAAACTGGCTCAGTGCTCGGGCTCAGCCGCACCGGTCCCAGGCGGCCGCGCGGAAGCATGCCTCAAACTCATAGAGCGGACATGTCTGTCCGACGCGTGACGCCTTGCCTCTCGCTCGATCCCACCGCAAATCGTCTTTGCATCTGCGTTGAAGCTGTCATCCACAAAGATTTTATCAAAAGAAAGGTGGATTAGATTCTTTGCCCAAATCAAGAAAATGACTTAATGCAGCCAGAAACCATCTTCTAAATAACCTTATGCCAAGAAGGAACTCCGTCTGATGCAGATCTGAGATAGGAGGGGTTTGCGCGTGCTCGGATAATCTCAGATCTGGCTCAATTCATTCATGATGGGAGGGAATCTGAACAAATTCCTGTCGAGTTTGAACAGAGTGAGCCGGATCAAAATGTATCCGAGCAAAGCCTAGTGAACACGCAATGGTAAAGATCCATGGCAGCTGGTGTTCTTGGTCCAAGGAAAGGCACTTTGAAGGATGATGGCGCAGGAGCGGAATGGCCCGATGCCCTGTTATGCTATTTATCAAAGTACGTGCATTGTGTGACCCCCAAACCTTTACGTGTTACGACCTTATTGGTTGCGCGCTTACGACAACTAGTAAGTGTGCACGTGCAACTCACGTCTCTTATCAAAGAGAACCTCTAATAAAATTTAAGTCCAAATCTATATGCTAATCGATGGGAAGAGAACAAATAATTTTGGGCGTGAGGTCAGATGATAGCTTTATTAGAACAAACAATTATTAGCACATGCCTTTTGTTTGGACCTGCCGTATGATATGATTGGATTGTATTTCTAGGCCCCCAATTTTCTTATTTTATAATATAATACATATGACGTGGGTGTACCCTTCGGATGCTCCACCATGAGGATACCTGGTGCACGTACAAGCTAAGGGTCACGAAGAAGCCCGTCGGGAGTCCGCGATCAAGACCCATGAAGGGGCCCGAGAAGATGGCGTATGCTCCAAGATTAGTAAAACCTAAGTCGGTAGAAACATACCTTACCTGTAAACCTAATCGGTTGCGAATCCCTGCGACCCAGCCTCCTATATAAAGGCTGGGAGGGCCGACGATCTAGGGCACGCAATACTCATACCACCAAATCCTAGCGAGATTGCCATCTCGTCGGGACACCATTGTACACCTCATATATCAATAATCACACAAGCAGGAAGTAGGGTGTTACCCTCCGGGGGCCTGAACCTGGGTAAACCTCGCTTGTCAGCCGACAATTCTACCAACGCTACCACGTCTCTCCCCCTCAATCTCAACCCTAGGTACTGAACCATGGGATTTGATGTGTTAACACCACGTCAATTGGCGTCGTCTGTGGGAAAGACTAGTGTTGGATCCGCGGTGACGGCGGCTCCATCAGCAAATGGCAACTCGCCGACTTCATCGACTCCATCAGCAAACGGCAACTCGCCGACTTCATCGACTTCACCGGCAAACGGCAACTCGCCGACTCCATCGATCATCGCGCCGATGTACTTCGGCACCATCGGGTTCAACCCACACTCGCCAGTCACTCGCCCGGCGTTCGCGGACCTCCAGTCAGGTGCAGATCTGACTTTTGGTAACTTCAATTTCCATGTTAGTCGTTGGGGAACTGATACGTCCCAAACGCATCTATAATTTTTGATATTCCATGCATGTTTTATGTCAATTGGCACAGGTTTTATATACACTTTATATCATATTATGACATTTATTGGATTAACCTACTAATATTTGACAAAGTGCAAAATCTTCTTGTTTTCCTATTTATTGTGTAGGAATTATCAAAAATACAAAAGGAAACCATGTTGGAGTCAAATTGGGACTTTCCTGAAATCTGTCTGAGAATTTTTTACGGAGATTGTCAGTTTCACCCTCGAAGATGGCGTCCAATGGATATCAAATTAAAGAGAAAGTTGTCACAATTTTCCATACGAAGATTTTAAGCCCGAGATCAGCCCAATCGGAGTTCGGACGCGGCCTGTAGGCCCATTTTGGTGGAACACTAAAAGGGGGTGACGGAAATCCGAGAGTCCATATAAAGAAGGAAACCCTAGGTCGTGAGGGGCACCCAAGACCACAAATTTTCCTCCTCCCAGGCAGCCGTCTGGGGGAGGAGAACCTCCTCCACACCATCCTCATCACCAAGGGCAGCCGCCGCCGCGAAGGGCCGCCGCCGCCCCCCAAGGGTCGCCGCCGCCGCGCCGTGGCTGCTGCGGGCCGTCGCCTCCACTCCGGGCTGCACCTCTTCATCAACCTCTCCATTAAGTGTGCTCACCATGACCATGTGTGAGTAGATTTCACCGAGGCTGAGGGCTCTACCAGTAGCTATGTGGTTCATCTCTCTTTCCCATGCTGTGATCTTTATGTGATCATCAGCTTTGTAATCTAGTTGGATCCATGGATCTTACTCTTCGTTATCTTATGAATTATGCTACTTGAGTGGTTTTATTAATTTAAACTCCGGAGTCACCTTTGTCCCATGGTGCGAAGTTGACAGTGTGCGTACCGTGTGTGACTCTTAGGCTAAAGATTACATGAATACTTATCATGAGTTATTATTTGTGTTGGATGTCTCTATGAAATTGTGGTGTTTGTCTAGTACTATTTTGGGGCGCTCTTAGTGACATTGGGGTTCACTAGATGTGGAATGCAACTTTAAGGTGTGCTTTTATAGCCCTACGCAGTGGATTTGTGTTCGTTATCCAACAAGGGAATAGCTCAGAGTAGCATAGTGAAGAGGAAATATCTATGTATTCAATTATATTATTATTGTTGAGAGTGTCCACTAGTGAAAGTATGATCCCTAGGCCTTATTTCCAAGCATTGAAACACCGTTTTCTCTCACTTTGTCTCATGTTTGCTTGCTGCCATTTTTATTTCAGATTGCAATTACCACTTATAATCATCCATATTACTTGCATTTCACCATCTCTTCGCCGAACTAGTGCACCTATACATCTGACAAGTGTATTAGGTGTGTTGGGGACACAAGAGACTTCTTGTATCTTAATTGCAGGGTTGCTTGAGAGGGATATCCTTGATCTCTACCTCTCTGAGTTCGATAAACCTTAAGTGATTCACTTAAGGGAAACTTGCCACTGTTCTACAAACCTCTGCACTTGGAGGCCCAACACTGTCTACAAGAATAGAAGCGTGCGTAGACATCAAGCTATTTTCTGGCGCCGTTGCCGGAGAGGTAAGGTAAAAGGTACTCACATCCTCCAGCTACTTGGCTATTTTCTAGCACTGTTGCTGACGTGAGTGCTTGAAGGTATTTCCTTTAGATTCTGCAGTTATATCTTTTTGTTTTTATTTCACTAGTTAGGCTTAATGGAAATGTAATGTACATGCACTTAGAAATTGGCAAGGTACCTGTGTATAGTGCAAACCCCTGGATCGTTTCATTTGCACACACAGTTTAAGATGAATATCATAACATTGTATCATTATTACACGAATGATCCAGAACTTGGTAAAATAAATGGTTCGATACAACTTTGCATAGCCCAAGGCTAGCTTGAAATAATAAAGCAGCGGAAATTTATTCTTCATGGAGTCTCCATCATCTTCATGCGCCACAGGCGAGCATGTTGGTTGCAGACTCGAAACCCTTAACGTAAACTCACTCGTTGTCAGAACAATCTGCAACAAATAAAATTTTGCAACAGAGTGGGTCAGAACCATTAAAAATGGAACTGGCAAGTGACACTATGTGGACACTTAGTGGAATAACTCTAATAACCTATATGCATATTTGGCTGGTGGAGCTCAAGGCTATTTTGTATAAAGCCAAATTTTTCCTAACACTTTGTAAAACATTTTCTTCAAATTGAGACAAGTATGGCATGAAACCATAGTCTCCTCTACCCTTGTTCACCCTTCAAGTTTTACTTCAGAAGTTGGAATGTTGGGGCCTCTGTTGTCATCCTTGATCAGCTGCTCGAATTGTCTGTAACCGAGGACACGGCTAAGTACTTAGTTTTAAAACTCTGCAGAGGTTGTGCACTTTCACCATTAGACTCAACCAGCCGAAACTATCCTCTACACTCAATTTGTGCTATGGAAAAGGAGAAGGTTGAGACGAGACTTTTCAGATGCATTTTCCCATCCCATGCAGACTTGACGCGCTCCCATTCTAACCATCTACCACCACCTGTCAAGTCGGGATAAGTCCACGCAACTTAATCCATCTAGCCAGAGCCCATATGACTAATGGTTGCACGAGAAGCATCATCACTTAGAGAAAACATTGGTCCCTTTGTTTCTGGGTGGCAATCTACAAGTGAATATCCCATCGGGACAACACTCAACTCTCAACAGCCAATCAAGCCCAAATCCACCCAGGTGTTCATTTAACTTAGTAGAATTTAAGCTTTTCAATAAAACACATTTGCATAGCATCAATAATTCTACTAAGTTATCATAGGATTCTAGACACAACTAGTAAAAAGGAGATAGTAGTTTTAACATAGCAATATTATCCAACACATGCATATAAAGAAATACTCTGCTCGGCAACACCAACTCGCTATTCTGGCCTGGATGCAGCAAAACGTTGATAATCACTGGGAGGAAGGTGCTCAGCATCAGCAACAGCCTTTGGGTGAAAATGATGGTATTAGTCTCAGAAACTTAACTGGATACGAGGGACCCTCGATGCTGGATGGTATCACTCCTGAGGGCAATGTCAGTGATGATCCTAGAGCCTGGGGTATTTCGGATGATGAACTTTCCGAAGTGGAAGCTGCAGCTGACAGAATTATTCAGGGCATTGAAGGAGGTGATCTGAACTTCACTCGTGGAGGTGGCTCCTCAGTATTCTTGGAGATAGAGGCTGCGACCCCTTTGCTGGCTTCTGCTCAGATAGAAGAGACTGCTTCCATGTCCGTAGTTGCTGAGAGCTCCCTGGTAACTCCTGCCGCTGTTGTCCCTGATGCTACACCTGCCTCTGCTTTGATATTCATTTATGGGGCATCTCTGATCAGTCTGTCAGTGAAGGATTTTAGTCTCCTTTGTGAGTTCCTTCTTAATAACAATATATGCTGCTATACTTTGCGTCTCTGTGATGGATCGGAAGAGTTGACTGGGCTCCCAAGTTCCTCTGTTCAGCTTGAGGAGGCCGGATTTCTTTTAGCTAAGTTGTTCGTGACCAAACTCCTGCATCAGCTGTTTCACTCTGTCTCCATTATGGATGTTGCTGAATCCATTGCTGCTCGTCTGACCCTGTCTGCTGTTGCTCACCTGTCTGGTATTGAGCTGATACTCACTGAACCGGTGGCCTCATCTGAATCTGAGTTTCTGGCGCCAACTATCGAACTGAAACTTCCTCTTGCTAGGCTGATCATGGACCGGATTTCTGTTGGACCTAATGATGATGATTCAAGCTCAGCCCACTCTTCTGCTACCTCTGTTGAGCTCACTAGGGCCTTGGAAATTTCCTCTGTTCCTGCAGGACGAAGCACCCGTGGCAGACCTAGAAAGAAGGCTGAGACTCCTCTGGTGGCACCTGTAGCCCGTCGTCCTACTCGTCAGAACAAAGATGGATTCAGATACCAAGCCCTTTCATATGACACGTCTCGCCGTGCCACTGCTTCCAAGGCCAAGCACCCAGATCGTCTTCGCCTTGAGGAAATGCGTAGGATGGGAATTGATCGCTGCCACATTGAGCCTAAAGAACTCTCTGATGAAAAGCTCCTTCAGGAGCGCAAGGAGCAAGAATAAAAGCCTCCCTCCCAAGCTGCTTATCTTGCTTGGTGTCTTTTATGGGTTCTCTTTATTTTCTATTGAACTAGTTTTGGTGGTGTGTTGAGAAACTTTATCTCCTGTTGTGTGGAACTCCTTTATTTATCTTGAAATTATGAACTCCACTCTGCGTGCCTCTAATTCTGGTGTGTCACAACCAGTTTCTTGTAACCGCATGTGGTTTATTCTTAGCTGGAATGTCAGGGGAATTAATGATCCTACAAAATGGCCTCACATTAGAGGTAAAATTGAGGAAAGTGGAGCCACCATTGTGTGCCTTCAGGAAACCAAAAGAACGGCCTTTGATCACGCTTTTATCCGAAACTTTGCTTCCAAACGTTTTGATAAATTTGCATATGTTCCCTCTAAGGGCGCATCTGGTGGCCTTTTGGTTTTATGGTCAAGCAGAGCCTTTGATGCTCAAGTGATTATGCAAGAATTCTGTGGACTTGTTCTTACTTTCAGCTCGCTGCATTCCTCTGATTCTTTCACACTCGCAAACATCTATGGTCCCTGCACTGGACCGGCTAGGGATGATTTCGTGGCTTGGTTATTCCATTTAAACATCGATGACGATATGCACTGGATTCTAGTTGGGGATTTCAACTTCTATCGCTTAGTTGAAAGCAGAAACCGAGAGGGCGCCAATCTGTCGGATATTGAAACTTTTAATGAGATTATCAGTTACCAAGGTCTTATTGAGCTGCCAATCAAAGGTAGAGCTTACACTTGGTCCAACATGCAAACCGACCCTCTCTTGGTCCAGCTTGATTGGTTCTTTACCTCCATTACCTGGACATTAAAATACCCAAACACCCTGGTAACACCTCTTGCTCGCCCTACCTCAGATCATGTGCCGTGTGTGGTGTCTGTGGGTACTGCTATCCCCAGAGCGGCCATCTTCAGGTTTGAAAACCATTGGGTCTCTCTGCCGGGTTTCATGAATCTTGTTAACTCTATTTGGTCTATCAATTGCCCTGGGGATAGTGCTAAGCGTTTGTCCTCCAAATTCAAACTGCTAAGAAAAGGTTTGAAAAAATGGAGCTCTAATATTTCTCAGCTGAACAAAATCATTGAGAACTGCAATGAGGTTATTTTTATGATTGATGAGCTTGAGGACTCAAGACCGCTTCACATTTCTGAATGGAACTTCAGAAACATCGTCAAAAAACACCTAGACCATCTGTTAAAATGCAAGCAAACCTATTGGAAGCAAAGGTGCACGATGAGGAAAATACATCTTTCTATCATTCCTTGGCCACAATCAAATTTCGTAGGAGTTCTATTGCCTCTCTAGTTAGAGAAGATGGCTCTGTAGCTGTTGATCATGAAGAAAAAGCTGGGCTCCTGTGGCATGCTTACAAATAGAGATTGGGTGTCTCGACTGGTATTGATACGGATTTTGATTATTCTCGTTATCTGACTGCTCACCCTGACCTTGCTTCTCTGTCGGCTCCCTTCACTGTGTTGGAAATTGAGAAAGTAATAAAGGAGACCCCAAATGATCACGCCCCTGGTCCTGATGGTTTTACGGGGCTGTTCTTGAAAAAATGTTGGGAGATTATCAAGTGGGATTTTTTTGACCTTTGCAGAGAGTTTTGGAATGGAGAGGTAAACCTTCAGAGCATAAATGACTCCTTAATCACTCTCATCCCTAAAGTACACTCTCCAGAAGGTCCAAACGACTATCGCCTTATTTCTCTCTTAAACTCCTGCTTGAAATTTCTCACCAAAATCCTTGCCAATCGTCTTCAATCCAAAATTTTGAATCTCATCCATGTCAACCAGTATGGTTTTGTGAAATCTCGTACTATCCAGGATTGTGTTGGCCGGGCTTATGAATACATTCATCAATGCAAGCAATCAAAAAGAGAATGTATCATTCTCAAACTTGATTTCGCAAAAGCCTTTGACACAATTGAGCACAAGGCAATTCTGGAGATTTTGAGGCACAAAGGCTTTGATGACAGATGGCTAGGATGGATATCAAATATTATGTCAACTGGTACCTCCTCTGTTCTTTTGAATGGTACTCCGGGGAAAAAATTTGCTTGTAAGAGGGGAGTCCGTCAAGGGGATCCTCTTTCCCCAATTCTCTACGTGGCTGGATCAGATCTTCTATAGTCCATGGTGAATTATATTTTCCATGAAGGGATAATTCAGGCCCCTCTTCCTATACCTGGATCGGATTTTCCTATTGTTCAGTACGCAGATGATACTCTTCTGATCATGCAAGCATGTCCAATCCAGCTTACTGCCCTTAAAACCCTTCTCCATGATTTCTCTAGAGCAACGGGTTTGAAGGTTAATTACTCGAAGTCTTCAATGATGCCCATCAACTTGGATGAGAATAAACTAAAAGAATTAGCTGATGGTTTTGAGTGCTCAGTTGGCAGTCTGCCTTTCACCTACCTTGGTCTACCTCTTGGGACAGCTCGACCCACCATCAGAGACCTGGCCCCTGTAAATGATCAAATGGAACGCCAGCTCAATGCTTGTGCTAGGTTCTTACCTCACGGAGGGAGACTAATGCTGGTAAATTCTGTTTTCTCGGGTTTATCCACTTTTCTCATGCTTACTCTGAAGCTTCCAAAAGGATTTATCAAGTCTGCTGATCGAGCTAGACGTCACTGTCTTTGGACAAACGTGCTGATTCAACCTCCTTTGCGGGCCTAGCAGCTTGGGATAAAGTGTGTCAACCAAAAAATAGAGGTGGGCTGGGTATAATCAACTTGGAAATTCACAACAATGCCCTTCTCCTGAAACAATTGCATAAATTCGTCTGTAAAGAGGACATCCCTTGGATCAATCTCGTTTGGTCACATTTCAGAGAAGGTGCTAAGCTCAACCAAGCAAGGGATCTTTCTGGTGGAGGGATATTTTTGGCCTATGTGATATTTACCACAGCATTACTACTTGTCAAGTTGGAGATGGGTCTACAATCCTATTTTGGAAAGACTTGTGGGTTCAAAATGATCTGCTGGCAGATAGATTTCCTCGGTTATTCTCCTTTGTGGAAAAACCTGATTTAAGTGTACAGCAAGTTATGGCTGCAGGCGATCTTAGCTCTCTTTTCTCGTTGCCTTTGTCCCGCCAGGCCTTTCAAGAATTTCAAGAGCTGCAGCTAGTTTGTCGGGATGAGGCTACTCTCACACCGTCCACAGATAAAAGAACCTTTGCATGGGGGAAAACATCTTACTCTTCGTCGGGGTTTTATAAGTATATGTTCCAGTGTTACCCCAAGGAGGTTGTTCTCTCGAAAGTTTGGAAGTCCCGGTGCTGGCCAAAATTTAAAGTTTTCTGTTGGCTCCTGATAAATGATCGGCTAAATACAAAAGATATAATGCAGCGCAAACACTGGAAATTTGAAGGAGGTGCAAACTGTGTCTTATGCTCCAGGTCTCTGCTTGAAGATAATGAACACCTTTTTTTTCAGTGTGATTTTGCTGCACAATGCTGGAATATGGTGGGAGTCTCCTGGGACATCTCCATCACATTAAAGGAACGTATCCTGCTAGCTCTACGAGCTTTCCACCAAACCGTTCTTCCTTGAACTATTTGCCTCGGTGACCTGGAACATCTGGAAACAGCGGAACGATCTGATCTTCAACAAAATTGCACCATCTTTTGTCAGTTGGAGGTTGCGTACTAAGCAAGACCTGCACCTGCACCAATTCAGAGTCAAGCCTGCTGTCGTTCGACAGCTTTTAGATTGGACTACTCAATTTTTTAGCTAAAACCCCATTTTTAGACCGTTTTTCCTTTTCTTTACTTCCTCCCTTCTAGTCTGGGTCATCATTTCTTGACCCTTTCTAGCTCCTGTACAAAAACTCTTCTATGTCTTGATTAATATAAAATTTACACCGTAGGGGTTTTCCCCTACGGTAGCACGGTCTAAAAAAATAAAGAAATACTCTAAGTCATGCATAGAAAAATACTTAGGAAATTTATGGGGTGTGCCACTTGCCTTGGCAACAAGGAGAACAGTAGTAGCAGTTGCAATAATCCTCGTTTCCCTCCGAATATTCTAACACATCAAACAAGACACAATGAATAACCAATCAACACAAAAATTCTAAGGAAAATATGCCATGTATGATGTGCAAAATAATCTAAGGACCATGATATGCATGCCATGCAAAAATCTAAAATTATTCTAAGGAAAGAAAGACAAGCATGATGTTCCAAACTTTCTAAGGATAAGTGGACAACTAATTAGATGCTAAAAGTTTCTAAGGGAAACTATTGTCACATATGGGGTACTAAAACTTCTAAGGAAAATAACCAAGTTCTAAGAGGCTAAATTTTTCTAAGGAAAATATTAACACAATAGTTATCAAAATATTTTCTAAGGCTAAATGAAATTGTTGAGAGGCCAAAATTTTCTAAGTACTTTTTAATGCCTCTCAACCTTTCAAATAATTCTAAGTTAACATAGCTCGAAATTTGGTGAAGAAAATAATTTGTAATCATTAAATATAATTAAAAATCCTCCTAAAAAGAGGATAAATACAAATAAATAGAAATTCGCAGAAAAATAATCTACTAAAATATATTGATGATTCCTACTGCCAAGTATTAACTAAACCAAGTTAAAGCAATTGGATTTGCCCAAAAATAATTTTTAAAACTCATGTTAAGTCAATTTTACTTAAACAAACAAATTTAAAATTTGAACCAATTTGAATTTGTCAAAACAAAATTTTATCTATGCCAAAAGTTTTTACATGTCATAATCTTTCCAAAATTATAAAGTTTGCAAAATTTGGCCGAGCCAATAAAAATTTGTGATAGATTTAAAATCGGGGACCTAACTGTAATGAAAAACGTAAAAAGGAATAACGCAGAAGTCCTCTCCATGCTGGCGCTGACTGGGCTTGACGTGGCGCTGACACAGCGATGACGAGGCGATGACGAGGCGACTTGGCGACGTGGCGTGCTCCCATTGGTTCGTACCCCTTCGCGTAAGTGATCTAATCCTAACCACTGGATCTAGATCGGACGGCCTAGATCTACAGGACCAAATGGTCACCGGCGCTTCCGCCGGAGTTTCGCCGGAAACCTAATGTCTACGGTGGCACCATCGCTGGAATTCACGAACTTGATGAAAAAGGGGTTTGGGATGGGGCTTTTGTTACCACGCGATGCAGGACGACGTGGCGGAGGCGGTGGTGAAGTGGGAGGTAGCGGAGCGTCCTGGTTCTCCCGCGATTCCTCGCCGGAGGTGAAGACAGCGGCCGAAGCTTCGGGTTGATGAAGGATCGCTCGATCTGGGCACAAAAAAAATACAGGACCTTGTCAAAATGAAGCGAAAGGTGGAAGTAAGGAGAAAGGAGGACAGGGGGAGGCTTGGGGTGTCCTGTACTCGCCGGAAAATGAAGAACTCGCCGGCGGCCGTGGCGGAGCGTCAGGGGTTCGTGTGAGTAGCCTGGTGGCGCTCGAGTGGTGTGGTCTGGGGCAAAAGAAAGAGGAGGAGCAGGGCATCTTATAGGATCAAACGGAGAACGGAAAGAGCGAGTAAATCGCCATAATCAATCGAATTGATTCGGCCGTTTCTTCTCGCGGTCGTGGCGTGATTTGGGGAAGAACGTGACGGTGCTGACAGGTGGGCCCCACCTGTCAGTGATAGAGGAGCGGGCTGTGGGCTGCTGCTGGACCGCGCGCGCTAGTGAGGAGTTGGGCTTGGCCCAGTTAGCTCGGCTCAACAATTTTTTCTTTGTTCTTTTTCCTTTTTCTTTTTCTGGAAACTTTCATATCTTTTAAAATATACAACCAAATGGATTCAAACAAATTTGTAAAAATTTGTAAAACTAAACTTTATCAAACTAGATTATTTGGAAATATTTTTGAGGTATTTTAAATACAAAAGTTTTTATTTCTTTGTAAAATTTGAATACAAGTGCAAATGCAAAATGCAAGGTGATGATGCATGCCATGTATGAAATTTTTATTTTTGTGAACAATTGGGATGTTACAAAAATTAGAGAGCTCTATGAAATTTATCTTGAGTTAGGACATGATGTGTTGAAGAGAAAATTAAAAAAGCTATGGAAAATTACTTGCATGATGGTAGCAATGTTATTACTATAAATTCTTTGTACACCATTATTGCTAATGCTATGGAAAAGTCTAAGCTTGGGGAAGCTGGTTTTGATGAATATGGTATTTTTAGTCCCCCAAGTTTTGAGGAGAAAATTTCTTTGATGATACTTTGCCTCCAATTTATGATGATAATCATTGTGATGTTTTCAGTCCACCTACTATTGAGGATATAGTTTATGTTGATTATGATATGCCTCCTATTTATGATGATTACAATGATGGATGTGATAGTTTTACTCCCACTATTACTAATGAAACTGTTTTTACTTATGTGGAGAGTATTGATACTTTTATGCATATGGATCATGGTAAGAATGTTTCATGTGATGGTTATATTGTGGATTTTATCAATGATGCTACTGAAAGTTTTTATGAGAGAGGGAGACATGACTTCATATACCACAATAATATTAAGTCTCCTCTCTTTTTGTTGAAAATTTTGAAGTTGCACTTGCTTTGCCTTCCTATGCTAGTCACTTTGTGCTTTATTGATTTATTTTCTTACAAGATCCCAATGCATAGGAAGTGGGTTAGACTTAAATGTGTTTCACATTTTTCTCTTGATGCTCTCTTTTGCATTTCAATTCTTATCCTATGTGAGCATCATTAAAACTATCATGGCTGTCCAGAAAACAGATTCCTAAGCTTCACTGCGAAAAATGTTAAAAATCACAGAAAAGGAATTTTGACCTGAAATTTTACGACAGCAATCTTCAGTTATTAATACACATTTCATTAGTTCAAAATTTTCTGATTTGAGCAACGTAAGTGCCTCTGAAAATTCACTCTTTACGGGCTGTCCAGTTTTTGACAGATTCTGTCTTTATTTTGCATTACTCTCATTACTTGTGTTTTGTGTAGTTCTATTGATCAAAGAGCAATGCACAACCATAGTAACAGTAGCTAATGTTTAGAATCAACTCATGATATGTCTTTGCTGTACCTATGAGGATTTAATTTATGGAGACACTAACCCCTCTAATCAAGTTTTATGTTGAGTTTTGTGTAAAGAGAATTTTTCAAGTGGAAGAGTTGAGGGTGATGAACAAAGATCAAGAGGGACAACCACTCAAGCTTGGGGATGTTACCCCTAGACTCACCCAACATATATCAAATAAGTACAAGAATTCAAGCTTGGGGATGCCAAGCCACCTCACTCCAACCATCTTGATAACAAGTAAGTAAGCCTAGCTACATGGCTATAAAGAAAGCGCTTTACGGGAGGCAACCCGGTTGTTTTTATTTGTGTCCTCTTGCTGTAACAAGAGACTTAGTTTTTAGTTTAGTTTCTAGAATTTTTAATAAAGTGCCAAGTTTTACTCATTTTGGTTTGAAAAGTTGCTTATAGCGTTCGGAGATTTTATTCCTGCACGAATCTGTGCACGGTATGATTTTTAATTCTATTCTGTAACTCCGAATGAGCTCATATTTGAACTGTAGTTGCAACTTTTCATCCTCTGTATGCATGAATTTTTTCGGAATTTTCGACAAAGTTAAGTAGGGTAGAAAAATACGTTTTGCTGCTGCTGTTTTTCTGGACAGATTCTGTCCCATTTTGTTTGATGCATGCTTAGAACTTTTAACTTGAATCTTTTTGATCCAATTGAGTTTATGAGTAGGCATACAACATTATACACTTTCTGGACATTCATATGAATTTTTGTTCAAGGATTATATGCAGCAAGAAATCTATTTGTTTATCACTACTAATGCACCCCACAGAAAAGAAATGGGAGAAACGGTGTTTTGAAGTTTTTTCACAGGGATTAGAGGAGATGCACCAAGAGCTATCCAAGGATGGTGAAGACCATAAGCTTGGGGATGTGAAGACAACCCCACTGGACCTACACACTCTCGGTTTGCACACGTCTAACTTCTGTTTTTCGATCGAAACACTTTATCGCATAAACTTGGAGCGTCTTTTTGTTTGTTTGGTTTGATTTTTATTTTGTGAGACCACCACACTATCATTTATATATGAGAGAGCTACTGGAAATTTGGGTTGAATTATGTTGGATGCTATTATTAGATTGGGAAAAGGGATGTTGGAGTTGATTTTAAAAGATACATATAGTTGCATGATTCATGAGCTTGTTAATGAGTAATAATTTGCAAGTATTTTATCAAGAGCTATCTTTTATTCATGTTTTGGCTGAATGTTATTTTACTGTTTAACATGGATTAGTTAGTTCTATGGACACTCATGCATGCATTTAGATGGTCAACTTTCTCCCTCTTGCTAGCCCAAAAATTCCAACAAGCAAAAACTTGTTTCCAACACCTTCAACCAAAGTTTTTCCAGTGAGTCCACCATATCTACCTATTAGCTTTATGCTATTCCGAGTATGTTTATCATGATATTTGTGTTATCTATACCTCTGAATGAAAATGCTTATGTTGTTGATTGTTATGGGAAAAGTTGGTTATAGAGCTCTCTCGAACTTGATGCACACTTTACTTTCATTGCATAATAAAACATGACCCATTGTGATTAAAATTATGATGTTGTGGGCTTGACAAATGTCTTTGGTTGAGAGTTAGCTCATATGTGCTGTCACATGGCAAGCTTTCAACATGCACTTCATTTCATTTAGTTGATATCATGTACTTTTGTTTATGGATGCTTACCATGGGTGAAATAAATGTGGAAATGAAGTAGGTTTAAATGAGTTTGTATAAATGGTTAGAGAGACGCCTGGGCCGCTAATCTAAGCCATGCATCATTCATGGTGGAAATTTACTTACATGCTATGGTGAACCTTCTGTGATACACCTTACAATAAAAAGCTATCTAATGGTAAATAAAAAGGGTGTTGAGATTGTTCATTGTGTTTGTTTGTCTTGTCATTTTGATATGGGCTTGTTCCATATCCTGGGACAAGAGGTACCCCAGTTGACGCTCTTAATGATACTATTATTACTTACAATGATATTTAACTTGAACTTGCTTTGTTTCCCAAGATGAGTAACACATGGAGTAGGTACTTGTATTCAAGGGGCATGAGACTTTCAACCTGTACTTTGTCAAGCACACTACTCGTATTTGCTTTCACTTTAAACTTAATCATTCAAGATGCTATGATAGGGGAATGAGAGCTTGACACCAAGGATTACCACATTGCAATCATTAACTTAAGTAGAGAGTTGAAGTTAGATGAAACTTATTCATGCTTTACCTCTACTCATTTATATATCTTTCCAAAGTGTCCACCTTTTATATTCAGATTTCATAAGAGTACTCTATGACCATTATAGGATGTTTTTACTTTTCATTATGCATACATGTGGTCCATAGTACTTTCTTTTATGTTACACTTTGAGAATTATCATTGAACATCCTTGCATTGAATACTTGATATCACTTCATAAACTATCTTGTACATTGCTACTCCTTTGAAGAATGAATCATTTGACTCTATGTAGCAATAACTTCATCACTTCATTCATAACATGTGCCTTACAATATTATATGATCAAGTTTATGATGGTAGCATGTCACTTCAAAAATTATTTTGTTTTATCGTTTACCTACTCGAGGACGAGTAGGAACTAAGCTTGGGGATGCTTGATACGTCCAAACGTATCTATAATTTTTGATGTTCCATGCATGTTTTATGTCAATTGGCACATGTTTTATATACACTTTATATCATATTATGACATTTATTGGATTAACCTACTAATAGTTGCCAAAGTGCAAAATCTTCTTGTTTTCCTATTTATTGTGTAGGAATTATCAAAAATACAAAATGTAACCTTGTTGGAGTCAAATTGGGACTTTCCTGAAATCTGTCTGAGAACTTTTTAGAGATTGTCAGTTTGACCTTCGAAGATGGCGTCCAATGGAAATCAAATTAAATAGAAAGTTGTCACAATTTTCCATACGAAGATTTTACGCCCGAGATCAGCCCAATCGGAGTTCGGACGCGGCCTGTAGGCCCGTTTTGGTGAAACCCTAAAAGGGGTGACGGAAATCCGAGAGTCCATATAAAGAAGGAAACCCTAGGTCATGAGGGCACCCAAGACCACGAATTTTCCTCCTCCCAGGCAGCCGTCTGGGGGAGGAGAACCTCCTCCACACCATCCTCATCACCAAGGGCAGCCGCCGCCGCCAAGGGCCGCCGCCGCCGCCGTGGGCTGCCGCCGCGCCGTGGCTGCTGTAGACCATCGCCTCCACTCCGTGCTGCACCTCTTCATCAACCTCTCCATCAAGTGTGCTCACCATGACCATGTGTGAGTAGTTTTCACCGAGGCTGAGGGCTCTACCGTAGCTATGTGGTTCATCTCTCTCTCCCATGGTGTGATCTTTATGTGATAATGAGCTTTGTAATCTAGTTGGATCCATGGATGTTACTCTTCGTTATCTTATGAATTATGCTACTTGAGTGGTTTTATTAATGTAAACTCCGGAGTCACCTTTGTCCCATGGTGCGAAGTTGACAGTGTGCGTACCGTGTGTGACTCTTAGGCTAAAGATTACATGAATACTTATCATGAGTTTTTATTTGTGTTGGATGTCTCTATGAAATTGTGGTGTTTGTCTAGTACTATTTTGGGGCGCTCTTAGTGACATTGGGGTTCCCTAGATGTGGAATGCAACTTTAAGATGTGCTTTTATAGCCCTACGCAGTGGATTTGTGTTCGTTATCCAACAAGGGAATATCTCAGAGTAGCATAGTGAAGAGGAAATATCTATGTATTCAATTATATTATTATTGTTGAGAGTGTCCACTAGTGAAAGTATGATCCCTAGGCCTTATTTCCAAGCATTGAAACACCGTTTGCTCTCACTTTGTATCATGTTTGCTTGCTGCCATTTTTATTTCAGATTGCAATTACCACTTATAATCATCCATATTACTTGCATTTCACCATCTCTTCGCCGAACTAGTGCACCTATACATCTGACAAGTGTATTAGGTGTGTTGGGGACACAAGAGACTTCTTGTATCTTAATTGCAGGGTTGCTTGAGAGGGATATCTTTGACCTCTACCTCCCTGAGTTCGATAAACCTTGGGTGATTCACTTAAGCGAAACTTGCCGCTGTTCTACAAACCTCTGCACTTGGAGGCCCAACACTGTCTACAAGAATAAAAGCGTGCGTAGACATCAGGAACACATAACTTGATAGACCCACGTCGACTCGCGACGATCGCATCCGCATCTCCATCAACCGCATCTGCACCGACTATGGCCGCGTCGGCGACGCCTACATCGACTGCAACTCCATCTTCGCCGATGACGCCATCACCCGCGTCATCGTTGACTGCAAAATTCGCACCTTTTTTCGTTCGCGGGAGGCGCGTCTTTCCCGACTGCTTCGCCAAGATCTGCATCAGCATTGATGGGGGGATTATAACTCGGTAGGGCCCATGAAGAGGGAAGCGTGACCCACCAGGCAGGAGGCCTAGCCAGGCCAGCTAACCATCAGCATGGGCCGGGTTACGTCGATGGGCCAGCAAGCTTGTCGGTGACCCGGCTAAATAAGGAAAGCGTCTAGAAGGTCAGGAGGCGGTACACGTCATGGAGTCCAAGACTTGGAGGGCACGAAGAGCTAAAGAGATAGAGTAGAACTCCGAGTCTGGGTAGAACCCGGGCTTACCTTGTACAGAACCAGGAGACCCGTCCATCTATATTAGCTGGCTCCTAGGTCATAGTTAGACAAGCTTTGAGAGAAAGAGAACCAGAGAGAGATTATAGTTATCATCGCTACCAAGCGAACCTTGTAACCTAAATCGAGATCCGGCTCTGTTGTCGTAGCCAGGTTATCGAGATCGAGATGAATAATAGCATAGCAGGAAGTAGGTCTTTATCTCCAATGGAGAGGCCAAACCTGGGTAAATCCCTTGTCACTGCAAAGCTAAACAAACTCCCAGACACTAGCGTCGCCTTGCCCTACAACTCAAGTTACCCTACGGTAACATCTGCCATGACAACCCCACGACAGTTGGCACCCATCGTGGGGCCTGCGTCCAAAGGTGTCATCATCATGGGAGGAGCTTTGCAAGGCATCAAGGATTTCGTCTTTGGCGAGATCACCACCAACTCACAAGGAGAGCCCATCGTCGACGATTTTGGCTGGGGGCCGGAATCAGATCTGCTAGAATCAGGTGATGTTATCCCAATTGGTAAGATTAATATATTTGTTGGCATGGTACGTGTGTCAGGATCTGCTAATGACGATGAGGAATATGAATCTGTGTCAGGAGCCGCCACACTTATCCAATCTGATGGGGAAGAGTCAGTAGGCACGGCAGAGCATGCGCTACCAATAGTCATGCACGAGGAACGGTCGGGAAAGCCGGCATGGATCCCGGGTGACGCTGTGGAACACGAGGATGATACGGAATCGATCTTGCCCCTGTTTGAAGGCCGGTACGGGTACGACGCCGAAGAAGAAGACGAGGAAGAGCAAGAGTCCAGCCCAAGCCCAGCTAGGAGGATGGCAGTTTACACCGCTCCCTCGATCAATGCGGGGGCATCACCATCAATTGTTGCCCCACCAGCCACAATTGTAGATCAACAACAGCAACAGTTACCACAAATACTAGAGCAATCTGGTCAGGGGGCGGACGGAGAGCCGGCCTCGGTGACAGAGGAAAGTGAAAGCACGACGTTGTTCAGAAATAGTTTCGGTTTTCTCAATAACCGGGCTCAGGGAGAAGAAAGGAACGATACTGCTAGTGCTCCTGCCTTATTCAGCAACGACCTGGTCTTAGACCCAACAGCGATTACAAGATTGGTTACCCCAGAAAATGCAGCAGTGTGGGCTATAGAGTTGGATACAGCACGTCGGGCTTTGCAACAGATGCATAGGGACACAATGGCAGAAAAGCAGCAGATGGCAGCTAGACAGATGCAGATTGAGGAACAATAGAATCGCTTCAATGACATGACTAGAGTTCACCAGACGAGGCACCAGAGCCGGCTGGCTCAAGGAGAAAACAATATCAACCCAGCCGTATTATTCAGGACTCCAGTGGATCAGCCCATTGGTGTGACTCAAAAAATTCCAATCATCAGGACACCTGTAGGGCAAAACAGAGGAACTGCTGGAGCCGATGTCGCATTGGCCGGGACACCAGGTTTACTCGCCGAAGGAGCCGGGGGAAATCCGGGTCTGCCGCTACGAACACCAAGATTCCACACGTCATCGGGCCATTATTCCAATCCAGCGGATAACGTGTACGCCGCAACTTTTAGCGCTCGACCGTATTCCCCTCGGAGACTCGCCAGCAGAGATTGAAGCCCGGCGTGCCATTGACATGTTACGAACCGAAGTAGTGCAACAAGTTCAGTATTCGAAGGAAAAGAGTGCGCTTCATTCCACAACCTATCACAATAAGCGTACCAAGAGCCGCCACGATGAGACCCCGCCGTTGGCCGGGCCTGCCACGGCGCGACATCAGAATCCACCTTAGCAGAATTAGAACAATCAGCAGCACCAACCTGCTCCTGCAGTTTCGGTGGCTCAGCAGATAGTCAATGGATCGCGTGCGAGAAGAGCGGCCAGCGTGAACCCGGCGGCACCTGTTGCAGGAGCGCCGCAAGAAGGACATGGCGCCGCGGCAGCAGCATCCATGAGTTCACCAGGTAACAATAATTTTTTAGCAAGTTCTTCTAACTTAGCCAGGCCAAAGTGTCATTCAGATACCATTAGAGCGGAGCCTTTCCCTGAGAAGTTCAAGGAGCCTAGCAAGATAGCCAAGTATGGACCCGGCAAGCTGGTTGAGCAGTTATGAGATGGAAATGTGCATACGCAATGCCACAGAGAATGTTTGTGCGAAGTATATGTATCTGATGATGAATGACGGGGCGGCAAAGTTGAGGTTCAAGAGCTTACCAGAGAAATCCATCAACTCCTGGGATGAGCTGAAAGCAGTTTTCGTCAAACACTTCCAAGGCACATGCAAGCGTTTGTTCTCTTTTGAAGATCTTGATCGTTGTGTGCAGAGGAAAGGTGAGTCAGCCCAGCACTAGATGGGCCGGGTCACGGAAATTCGTCACTCTTCATCTGGCATCGAGCTCGGAAATGCGATTCAGACAATGGAGAAGACATGTAAGTACAATCCTCTTATCCAGAAGCTAGGCCGGATGAAGGAGAGCAACCGGGTCAATATAGTTACTATGGAAGAATTGATGGGTGCATGCAACAGGCACGCAGACACAGACAAGACCCGGGATGATAATGAAGAAGAAAAGGGAAAAGGTCCTGCGAAAAATGGAAGAAAGAAAAATAATGGCAATGGGAACAACAACAACCAGAATCAGTACAAGCGTGGGCACAATGAGGGGAATTCAGAATTAGTAGCGAACACAAATGCCGGGTTTCAAAGGCAAAGAACCGAGGGAAATTATCAAGACAATAACAGAGGTTACCAGGGAAACAATGAGAATTACAATGGAGGAAACAGTTATCAAGGATCACGCCCAACTAGTCATGTGGAGGCCTTCAGGATGCTATGTCCTCGCCATAGCAGGAACGGTAGACCCGCCAATCACTCGCTGGCCTAGTGTGTGGATCTTAACAGGTGGAAGAATGAACGTAGGGCAAGAAGGTGGACGTCGTCGAGGTCGGGATTGTACACGGCAGTTGACCTAGCTTCAGGCTCCACGGCGGTGGCGGAGCCCTACATGCTGCTATAATTCACTATGAGGCAAATAGCCGAGGTACAGGTACAATGAGGTTGATTGTATGAGAGTATGAAAGTATGCCCTAAAGGCTCCCCATGGTCCGGCTTATATAGTCGGCCGGACCTAGGGTTACAAGGTGATTACGTATCCGGCAAGCATACAGAGTCCCAAAGCTAGCCGGCAAGTCTGCCGCCTTCCGTCTTGGTTTTGGTGGCTTCATGGGCTTCGGTCTTGGGCCTCCTCCTTGCCGGCATCCGCCTTCCTTGGTCGTCAGCTATCTGGGCCGCCCGGCAGGCAAAGCCTTCGCCACCACTGCGGGCCACCCGGGACTAGCCGGATTGATCCATGCTGGTGATACCCCTAGTAGGTATATCCCCAACATTAGCCCTGGAAGGGTTCGAGTTCTTCAGGCACCGTCTTCTTTTGTGTCGACGTCCGTCTTGTCTTGTAGGGGCTGAAGAGCTTGAAGCATTCCAAAGTTGAAATAAGCGGCGATCCGCCTAAAGTAGTCGGATGATTTGCCGCCATCATGGGAAAGACGGCCTGACCGCTGTCAGGAATCTTCCCGGCACCAGTCTTGTCATTTGACCGGTCCCGTCAAATGTTGACGGATGACATCATGCAGTCCACGACAGTTTGGACTTGGCATGCGTCATGATTACTTCTCCACTACGCACGAGAATCGGGGAGAAGGCCGCAGACACCGTTGCCACGACGTGCAAATCGTGGGCACGTGGCGGAGATCGTGTGTCCCCCCAATCTCGCGCACGATCTTAACGCGCGGAGATAAATACCCAAAGGGCGCAACGGGGTCGAACTTCTTCCCCATTCGCATTCACCGCAGCCTCCTCAGCTTCTCGAGCGCTCCTCTCCCCGCACTCAACTCCGGCGAGCACTTGAGCAGAGTTCCGCGACAAATGGCGAGCACCTCTCAGCAAGATTCGGCGGCGGCGGCGCTGGCTGCGACTTCGGCGGCTGCGCTTGGATCTGGATCTGCTCAGCGGCGGCGTTCCTGCGAGCACGCCGGAGACCTCTTCTGTCCCCACCGCGGCTGCGGGTGGGGTTTCTTCTTCTCCAATCCGGTGGCACCCGCAGCGTCCACACTACCTTCCGCTTCCATCCCTAGCGGCGACCAGCGTTGAGGCCACGGCGGAAGCAGAAGCTGCCGCCGACGACGACGCCGAGGATGAAGAGGAGGCGGCGGACCTTGGCTCCAGATATTGGCTGCCGTCAATCATGACGTCAGCTTATCTGAAGGAGCTGGAGGATGGCGGCTACATACCGCCCAAGACGGAGTGCTCCTGGAGGGTTCCAGGCGACGAACCAGTCCCTGACCCAAGACGGCGAGCGCGTCATGTTGGCGTCGCACAGCCTCCGCGGTATGTCTTTGCCGCTTTCCGCCTTCTTTCTGGCGGTGCTTAGCTTCTACGGGCTGCAACCGCACAACATAGCGCCCAACAGCATTCTAGTGCTAGCCGGCTTCCAGGCTTTGTGCGAAGGGTATTTAGGCATAGCTGCATCCATAGAGCTATTCCAATACTGCTTCCTATGCCGCCGGCAAACCATACCAGGCGGCCAGCTGGCAACTTGCGGTAGCGTAACCTTCAACTGCCGCCAACCCGACTGGTACCCAAAGATCCCATACATCGAGTCGGTGAAGCACTGGACCAGCACCTTCTTCTACTGCAAGGACATCCCGACACCCGGCACACACAGGGGATGCCTGCTTTCGTCAACGGTCCGCCAACCCACAAGGCCTGCTGGACGGCAAAGGTGCCCCTTAGCAGCTTGTCGGCTGAGCTTCGAATTGCCGTCAGGCGGATCGAGTTTCTGACGAAGACGATGAAGGCTCCGCTTGACGGAGTTGACACCGTCATCTGCTGGCTGTCGAGGAAGATAATGCCACTCCGCCATCGCCCACTGAAGATGTGCGAGTACAAGGCGGATGACGCCGGCAACAGCACCCTTGACCAAGATGTGCTAGAGTACCGGCTCAGAGAGCTTGTCAAGCCTCTGTCGGTGAAGGCGGCCGAAGGCGTCGCCATGTTCACCCATGAAACCCAGCCCCAGTGGTAAGCCAAAGATACTTGTTTTCTTGACATCTTTGTCCACTGGGTACTGAATTAATGTTTTTTCCTTTTCAGCTGCAAACCTTGGGGGATGCCGACTTGGCTCCTAACTGGTACGACACCGGTGCCAGCAAGTCGAAGAAGCGCAAAATGGCGGCTCCACCAAGGATTTGGAGAAGAGGAAGAAGCGGCCACCTCTGTTGATGCAGAGGATGAGACCTTGGGGGAGAATATCCCACTCAAGCGGTAGGCAAGCTTTTGCTTTCCCTGACTTAGCCATTTTGATATAAGTTTGTACTGACAAACTTGCACTTTTCTGCTTACAGGGGCAAGCCTGCCATGCCCAAGCTCCGCGCCAACCTGAAGATTTCTGCCGGTAGGGGCAAGCCACCACGGTCTTCTCCAGCCACTGCGCCGACAACGCCTACAGTTGGCGTTCCCGTGGTTGTATGCCAGGGAACGTACACATCTGCTGGTACCGCAGAGGCGGCTACGGAGAAGATGGCGGGCAAAAAGTCGGTTGCCGGACCTACTTTTCCAAGACGGCTGAAGCTTCGGCTAATGATGCCGCTCGATTTATTGCCATGAAGCAAGAGATGGATGACGAGATGGCGGCTGGCCATGGCGGATCGTCCTCCCATCCCAGCTCTCAATCTGGCAAAGGATTACAAGACCCTCGGCAAACGCTAAGGACCATGCGCGAAGGTACCCGTAAATGGTACGCGCACATGGATGATCTCCACGAGACCCTGCACGGTCAACTTGAGGTAATTAACCTATAGTCGCAGCCCCCGAGCACTTTGGCGGCTGAAAATTTTTTAGCCGGCAAAGTGGTCTCGTTGACTATATAGTGCTAACCGCAACGTTGTCTTCGTATGCAGGCCGTTCTTGCTTCCAATCTTGAGCTGTTCCGTGCTCAAGAGAAGAAAAACAAAGAATGCCAGCAACTGCAGCAGGACGTGGAGATGAAGGACGCCCAGATTGCGAGCTTGGAAGAGGCTCGCAAAAAGGATGAAGGTGACAAATTTTCTTTGCCTTCTTTTCGTCCGACTTCTTTTTGCTTTTCCGACAAGTATTTTAGTCGTCTTTCTCTTTATTTGTAGAATTACTAAACACTGCGCAAGATATTCTCAAGAACTCCACTGACATGCAAGCTTTGATGAACGAAGCTGCAGATCTTGCTGAGTTGGTGTCAAAGCTGAAGGCGGATCATGCCAAGGAGCTGGAGGAGCGGGAGCTGGCCCATGCCGCCGAGGTTAGCAAGTTGACGGGACAACTTGAAGCCATGAGCAACAACCTCAACCAGGTGAACAAGAATGCCAAAGAGCAGCAGGACCAACTGTCGAAGGCAGTCCAGCTAGCTCAGGAAACGCTTGAGAACCATCTGGATGAGGTCAACGCCATCCACGAGCATGTCTTGGGTAATCTCTTACCCTTCATCCTTCTTTGATACTTTGAACTCTTGAAATTTCAAACTGCAGTGTGTAACTTTGCATTGTGCAGTGCCGGCTAACTTAGGCGATGACATGGCTACGACGCCGCGCCTTGCCCGTATCTTGAAGGTTGGCGAAATCGTCAACCAGATTGTCGGCGCGGGCAAAGCGTTTGCCGCCAAGTTCTACCCTGGCGAGCACGGCGATCCCGTCAACTTTGATGCCTTGCCGGACTTGCTGGAGAAGGCGGACCGAACATGACGGCGCGCTACGATCAGCAGCACGAGGCGGAGCCAAGTTGGCGTTGGCGATGACGGCGGCGTGGTATCCGGAGGCTGATATTCATCAAGTCACCGAGTACTTCCCCACCGAAGACGAAAACAACCAAGCCATCGTGATGCAGACGTGCTGCGGTCTGTTCGGGCTATGCAACCCGGGTTGCCAACATGGTTGACATCCGCAAGTTCTACAAGGAACACCCGGATCCACATGTTGCCGTAGCCGATCCCTCCTTGGCGGATCCTGAAGCTGCCGAGGCGGAGAAGGCGAAGCCGCGGCTGACGAGCGCAGCCCCCAGGATGGCGGAGCCAGCCCCAAGGATGCCGGTGTCAGCCCCCAGGATCTCCCAACTACCTCCACCAAAGCGGCAACTCCTTGACTGTCCTCTCCTGCAATGGTAGCACAAGACACTGCGTTAATCTGTTAACGCAAAAAACTTGTTTATATTTTGGGTTTGTAAATATTCTGGGCCAACTTTTATGCTACACTTGGCGGTAGGCTTATTTAAGTGGCCCGCCTTAATATGTATCTCGTTTGCATGTTTAGCTGTTTCATATGTTGGCGGAACCTCATCTTAGTTACTTTAGCTGAGCCAACCAGGTGCAATACCAACTAATTTAGACTCAGAGACCAAAGCCAGCATGTTGGTGCCAACGACATACTACTAGGCGACCCACACACAAACAGACAGATAGCATATTAGGCGGTGCAAAGATTGTTTGCTTTTTTAGCCGGCAGACGGCAAATGTCAAAAAGTTTGAACCTTAGCACGGAGCAAAAATATTTTTTCGGTAACTTTTATGACAACAGATATATGATTGCGAGAAAAGACAAAAGATGGCATGATCCCAAAACTGAATGAGCAAACCACAGACTTTTATTTCATAATCATATAGTACTTATTACAATGTGGAAATTGCTAAGTGTAAAAAGGACGTAGCTGCTCAATGTTCCAGGGTCGCTTGGTTTCTTCGTACTTGTCGTCAACCTTCCTTTTGCGCTTGCGACCTCGCTTCTTCTTGTATCCGTCTCGCGCGTCTACCAAGTAATAAGAACCATTGAGCAACACCTTACTGACCACAAAAGGTCCTTCCCAAGGCGGGGATAACTTATGCAAGCCTTCCTGTCTTGGATTAGGCGGAGGACCAGGTCACCAACTCTAAAACTTCGTTGCCGTACTCTTCTGCTGTGATAACGCCTCAAACTTTGCTGATAGATGGCGGATCGTGCGAGGCAACATCTCGTTCTTCATCAAGTAGGTCAAGGCCATCCTGTCTTGCATCTTCTGCGTCTTCCTGGACGTAGGCTTGAATTCTGGGAGAATCGTACATCATGTCGGTCGGCAACACTGCTTCTGCGCCATAGACTAAGAAGAAAGGAGTGAACTTGGTTGATCTGTTTGGAGTTGTGCGTAAACTCCAAAGGACAGATTGCAACTCATCCACCCAAGCCCCAGCCGCTCTGTGCAATGGTACTTCGAGACGTGGTTTGATGCCTTGTAGGACTAAACCATTTGTACGCTCTACTTGACCGTTTGCCTGCGGGTGTGCTACTGAGGCAAGATCTAGGCGGATACCATGCTTATAACAGTATTCCTCAACTTCGCCTTGCGACAAGTTAGTGCCGTTATCGGTGATAATGCTATGAGGCACCCCGAACCGAGAGATTATTCCCCACAGAAAATTTGCGGCTGTGGCCGTCTAGCTTTTTGATAGGCTTAGCTTCAACCCACTTGGTGAACTTGTCTACAGCCACAAGTAAATGTGTGTAGCCACCAGGCGCCGTTTTAAACGGACCAACCATGTCCAAGCCCCAGACTGCGAAAGGCCATGTGATGGGTATTGTTTTAAGCTCCTGAGCCGGCATGTGTGATTGTCTGGCATAAAGTTGGCAGCCCCTGCATCTTTTGACGATGTCTCTGCATCTTGCTTGGCTGTCAACCAGTAGAAACCTTGTCGGAAGGCTTTTGAAACAAGGGCGCGTGAGGAAGCGTGATGTCCACACACGCCAGCATGTATCTCATCCAACAGTTCTCTGCCTTCTTCGGGCGAAATGCAACGTTGGTAAACACCAGTGGTGCTACGCTTGTACAATTCGCCTTTGATTATTGTGAATGCCTTGGCTCTTCTTATGATTTGCCTTTTCAAAACCTCATCATCCGGCAACTCCTGATTGATCAGGAAGTCCAAATATGGCGTCGTCCAATCCGGCTTTACCAGGTAGACGGCATAGCTAGCATCTTCAACTGGTTCTGCCGATTCTGGGTCAAGGAGGTCTGCTCCTTTTATTGACGGCTTGTGTAGGTGTTCCAGGAAAACATCTTTTGGTACCTTTTTGCGTTCAGACCCCATTCTGGCAAGTGTATCTGCCGCCTCATTTTGAGCTCTTGGGATGTGGCGGACCTCGTAGCCTAGGAAACACTTGGCGAATTCGTCAACGGTAGCTCGATATGCCGCCATTGTCTCGCTCTTTGTGTCCCAAGTACCACGTATCTGTTGCGCCACCAAGTCTGAATCTCCGTAGCAGAGGACACGCTGGACGCCAAGTTCCTTGGCAATGTGTAAACCATGAAGGAGAGCTTCGTATTCAGCAACATTATTAGTTGCCTTGAAGTGAATTTGTAACACATAACTAAGCTTGTCTCCTTGAGGGTTTCTTAAAACAATGCCAGCCCCCGAGCCCTGAAGCATTTTTGATCCATCAAAGTGCATGATCCAATATGCATCTTCAGGGAGAGGTACTTCGTCCATGGCCTCCGTCCAATCTGCTACAAAGTCTGCTAAGGCTTGAGATTTAATGGCCGTTCTGGGTTTATACGTGATGTCGAAGGCGGCAAGTTCGATGCCCCACTTGGCAACGCGGCCTGTTGCATCTGTATTATTGATGATATCCCCCAGAGGTGCCTTGCTCACAACCGTGATTGAATGCTCCTGGAAATAGTGCCTTAACTTTCTGGCGGCGTAGAAAACACCGTAGACCAGCTTCTGGTAATGCGGATAACGCTGTTTTGAGGCGGAAAATACTTCACTGATGAAGTAAACCGGACGTTGTTCCGGCAAGTCTGATTTTTCCGTCTTGCGTTCCACAACCAGGACCACGCTAACAACCAAGTTAGTTGCCGCGATGTAAAGCAGCATTGGTTCCTGCGTTCGAGGAGCTGCTAAGATTGGAGCAGACGTTAACGCGTCCTTGAGCTGCTGCAAGGCGGCGTCTGCTTCGTCTGTCCACTCAAAGTTGTCGGATTTCTTCAGAAGCCGGTAGAGAGGCAGTGCCTTCTCACCAAGACGGCTAATGAAACGACTGACGGCAGCCGCCGAGCCGGCAAGTCGCTGCACGTCCTTCAGGTCCTTGGGCCTGGATATGTTGAGGATCGCTTTGATTTTTTCTGGATTCACCTCTATTCCTCGTTCGGAAACGATAAAGAGCAATTTGCCGGCAGGAACCCCGAAGACGCATTTTTTCGGGTTGAGCTTCATCCTATATACCCGGAGGCTATCAAAGGTTTCTCTCAAATCGTCAAGCAAATCTGCCTTCTTTCTTGACATGACGGCAATGTCGTCAACATAGACGTGAACATTGCGGCCAATTTGCTCGTGAAGGCATCTTTGCATACACCGCTGATACGTTGCGCCGGCATTTTTTAGACCGAAGGGCATCGTGATGTAGCAGAAGGTCCCGTAGGGCGTAGTGAACGATGTTTTGATTTGGTCGGATTCTCGCATTTTGATTTGGTGGTACCCGGAGTACGCATCCAAAAAGCACAGCAGCTCGGAGCCGGCTGTGGAGTCTATGACCTGATCTATACGAGGTAAAGCAAAGTGGTCCTTAGGACAGCACTTGTTCAAACCGGTATAATCAATGCACATTCTCATTTCCTTATTAGGTTTTGGAACCATTACAGGATTTGCCAACCAATCAGTGTGTACTACCTCCCTAATGAACTTGGCTTCTTGCAACTTGATGATCTCCTTCCCTATTGCTGTCCGCTTCTTCTCACCGTAGCGCCTTATTCCTTGCTTTACTGGCTTGGCTCCTTCGTAGACGTTAAGAGAGTGCTCGGCAAGTTCCCTCGGGACACCTGGCATGTCGGCTGACGACCATGCAAAGATGTCCTGATTCTCACGGAGGAACCTGACGAGCGCGCTTTCCTATTTGTCGTCCAGGCCTGCCCCTATGGTGACTTGCTTGGAGCTGTCACCTGGGACCAGGTCCGCCTTCTTTGTGTCTTCGGACGCCTTGAAAGTGTTCTTGGGCTCAGCGGTCTTTACATCCTCCGGCAGCTGCGACGTATCAAGCTCCTTTTTCAACATGGCTAATTCCTCTGCATGGAGGACTGCCTCAGCGAAGGCGGCGTTGCCACGCTCGCACTCCTTTGCTTTCTTGAAGTTGCCACTGACGGTGATTGTACCGTTGGGTCCCGGCATCTTCAGCTTGCTGTAGATGTAACACGGCCGAGCCATGAACTTGGCGAAAGCTGGCCGTCCAAAATGGCGTGGTAGGCACTCTTGAAGGGGACTACTTCGAACCTGAGATGCTCCGAGCGGTAGTTTGTCTCAGGTCCGAAAGTAACCTCCAATTTGATGCTTCCCATTGACTTGGCTTGCTTTCCCGGAACGATGCCATGAAACTTGACTTTGCTGTAGTCAAGCTGGCTTTCCGACAAGTTCATGCGCTTCAGTGTGTCCGCGTAGATGATGTTGAGGCTGCTGCCGCCATCCATCAACACCTTGGTGAGTCTGAAGTTATCGACAATTGGGTCGACGACAAGGGCGTATTTGCCGGGGTGAGGTACGTGATCTGGGTGATCATCTCTATCCCAAGTTATTGGCTCCTCTGACCAGTCTAGATACTGGGGAACATCTGGTACTGTGGCGTTTAGCTCGCGCATCTCCGCCTTTTCTTCCTTTGCCGAAGGAGTGCCTAAGAAGCACACCAATTGGCCATGTACCTTGGGGTATTTCTTTTCTTTGCGCACCAGCTTAGGTTCCTCATCCTCGGACATGGAAATGCCCCATCATCGTCTTCCTTCTTTGTCTTCTCAGCCTTTTTGCTCTTTTTTGACTTCCAGCCAACCTCGGGGTCCTTCTTGAAGTCCTCCATGAACCGGCATTCCCCTAATGTGTGGTTAACTTTGCCTAAGGACGCGTGGATTGGGCAGGGCAAGGCTTTTGCCTGATCGTATGTCAGGCGTTGCTTGCTGGAGCCGCCATCTTTACCCTTTCCTTTCCACTTGCGGTTGCCGCCTTTGCCTTCGAAGGCGGCGGCGACCTCGTTTGACGGTCCGGCTTTGTCGTCCTGGGGAGCCTTGCGTTTGTGACTTGCTCGCCTGCTTGGCGCCATGTCATGTGCGCCATCTCCATCGCGTGCATCATCATCCGCCTGTGCGTACATGGCTGCTACTTCGAGCATGACTCCGAGATCCTTGACCTGCATGCGTACGAGCTTATGTCTGAGACTTGAGCCCTTCAGGAGGCCTGTGGTGAAGGCATGGATTGCTTGATTGTCGTCTACGTTCTCGCAGCTTGCCTTTTTGAATCCACCTTGCCAAGAAGCTTGTAGCTGTTTCATCTGGCTTTTGCACGCAACGAACCAAATCTGTGTATGTATTGGGTCGCTTGTACGTGCCTTGGAAGTGCTGCGTGAACACCTTTTCCATGTCATGCCAACTATGAATGCTTTTCTCCGGCAAGTTTTCGATCCAGCTTCGGGCTGTCCCCTCAGCATGAGGGGAAGGAAGCGTGCGGCGACGAGGCCATTGCCCCGGCAATTTCAACTGCCAGCGCGTAGTCCGACAACCATGAGTTTGGCTTGTCCGCTCCATTGTACCTTTGATGAGTTTTTGACACTGATGTCATGTCTCGGGTACTTGAACGTTGCGGATGGCTGGGCCAAAGCACTCAGGTCCTAGGTAGGCATCCTGCTTTCCAGCCTTGATGTCATTGAGACGATGTCGCGCGTCTTGCGGACTGAGCTGTTTGCCAGATCTATCGGCATGAGGCTCGTCCTGCGCTGCCCGGCTGTGCCTAGGCTCGTTGTTGTGCCCCGGCTTCCGCCTTCGTGCCTGGGCACTGGTGGTGGGGACTGTGTGCGGTCCCTGCTTCTTCTTGGCGGCGGGGCGTTGTCGCGATTGCCGCCACTCCTTGGCGGCTGCTTGCTGCCCCTGCTTCCGCCTTCATCCCGCCTAGGCGGAGGAGGTGAGGCCTTGCGCCTGTTGCCGGTCTGGACGCCTCGTCACGCTGCCTTTTGGGAGGTGGTGACTTGCGTGGGTCCTTCTCCTTGTCCTTCCCTTTTCCGTGGCTACTGGAGCCGGACGGATCTTCGGGTTGCCACCGGCCGCAGCTTTGCAAGCGTTGGATTTGATTCCAACTTTCCTCCCTTGCGTCCGCCATGTCGGCGCGAGAATCAGCACGGGCCTGCTGCTCTAGAGCTTTGTGAGCAAGGATCGATGCGTAGTAAATCTTCTCGTCCTTGTCATAGTCATCATTGTTGAGGATGTCTAAGGCGGCTGCAGTGTTGAGGACAGGGGTGGCGAGGATGATGTCCCCGTTCTTGTCCTTACGCTGCGGCGCTGTAGCCCACTCGAAACCAAGCTTTTGGGCAGGGGATTTGAAGTTGTCAGGATCCCTGCCTTTCTTGCTTTTCTTTCCGCCACAGGTCCTGCCGGCTTGGGCAATGGAGTGGTGGTGAAAAGATTGCGCTTGGGGTCTAACTTGGCGGTTATCTTGGCGTTTTCCTCCTTGGCTTCGTCGAGGAGGCCTGGACCTCTGCTTGCTTGCTTTTGAGGTACTCAGTTTGCTCCACCAAGGTGTTTCGAAGTTTCTCCAAATCAGCCGGATTGGTTTTGTCGGTTACCGGCGTGTGCAGAACTTCCGCCAGAGCCGCCATGTTCCCTATCTTGCTGGGCTCGCCTTTCTCTAGAATCCTCTTCTTTGGAGCCCCAGGAGGCTCTGGAAACAGTGGATCGGTTGCCGGGGTCCCCAGGTTGGCGGCGTCAGTTGCCGCCGCCTGTGCTGAGGCTGCACCGGTGACATCCGCCACGAAAACCTGCTGCATGTTGACGGAGGAGCCCGTAGCCGCCTCAGAAGGCGGAGGCTCAGGTGTAACGAAACACTGCTTGACCCGTTGCTCAAACATGCTTGCAGAATCTTCTTCGGAGTCAGAATCTACGTTGACGTGAACGGTAGATCTGGATCCGGCATCCGACATCGCATCATCCTGGAGCGCAGGAAGAATAGATTCGGGATCTTGACTGTTGGGCTGGGAGTCGGATCCCAGTCCCGTCATGCCGACAAAGTGTAGATCTGAATCTGCGGACTCCTCAGAGGAGGCAAACTCAGATCCGTCTTGATTGTAGGGCGGGTGGGATGGCGAATAAATTCGCGGCAACCCATACGCCTCAGAAGTGTAGCCGATGAATACATCGACGCCGCCAAACGGCACAACTCCGCATCCGACAATGTAGTCGTCTGCGGGGATGTAGGACTCGTCGCAGCTGATGTAGTGGTTGTCGCCGTAGCGAACGCGCGACCGACGGCGATTGTTTCGCCGATGCCGCCTAGGGTTCCCGCCTGGAACGTGACGCCTGACGCCTTAGGCCCCACGGTGGGCGCCAACTGTCGTCGTATCGGCATCTGAGATAGGAGACGGGGTCCTGCTAGCCGAGGGTGAACGTAGGGCAAGAAGGTGGACGTCGTCGAGGTCGGGATTGTACACGGCAGTTTACCCAGCTTCAGGCTCCACGGCGGTGGCGGCCCTACGTGCTGCTATAATTCACTATGAGGCAATAGCCGAGGTACAGGTTACAATGAGGTTGATTGTATGAGAGTATGAATGTATGCCCTAAAGGCGTCCCGAGGTCCAGCTTATATAGGCGGCTGGACCTAGGGTTACAAGGTGATTACGTATCCGGCAAGCATACAGAGTCCTAAACCTAGCCGGCAAGTCTGCCGCCTTCCGTCTTGGTCTTGGTGGCTTCATGGGCTTCGGTCTTGGGCCTCCTCCTTGCCGGCATCCGCCTTCCTTGGTCGTCAGCTATCTGGGCCGCCCGGCAGGCAAAGCCTTCGCCACCACTGCGGGCCACCCGGGACTAGCCGGATTGATCCATGCTGGTGATACCCCAAGTAGGTATATCCCCAACATTAGCCCCTAGAAGGGTTCGAGTTCTTCAGGCATCGTCTTCTTTTGTAGTCGACGTCCGTCTTGTCTTGTAGGCGGCTGAAGAGCTTGAAGCATTCCAAAGTTGAAATAAGCGGCCATCCGCCTAAAGTAGTCGGATGATTTGCTGCCATCATTGGAAAGACGGCCTGACCGCTGTCAGGAATCTTCCCGGCACCAGTCTTGTTATTTGACTGGTCCCGTCAAATGTTGACGGATGACGTCATGCAGTCCACGAGAGTTTGGACTTGGCATGCGTCATGATTACTTCTCCACTACGCACGAGAATCGGGGAGAAGGCCGCAAACACCGTTGCCATGACGTGCAAATCGTGGGCACGTGGCGGAGATCGTGTGTCCCCCCAATCTCGCGCACGGATCTTAACACGTGGAGATAAATACCCAAAGGGTGCAACGCGGTCGAACTTCTTCCCCATTCGCATTCACCGTAGCCTCCTCAGCTTCTCGAGCGCTCCTCTCCCCCGCACTCAACTCCGGTGAGCACTTGAGCAGAGCTTCTGCGACAAATGGCGAGCACCTCTCAGCAAGATTCTGCGGCGGCGCTGGCTGCGACTTCGGCGGCTGCGCTTGGATCTGGATCTGCTCCGGCGGCGGCGGCGATTCCTGCGAGCACGCCGAAGACCTCTTCTGTCCCCACCGCGGCTGCGGGTGGGGTTACTTCTTCTCCAACTCCGGTGGCACCCGCAGCGTCCACATCTGCCTTCCCGCTTCAATATCATATATATACCAGCGGCATGACCAAGAGGGAGCGAAAGGTAGTCAAGAGGGCGGTCAATGCAGTTTCCGGAGGAGTCCCAAGATATCTAAGGTGGTTAGAACATATGATTACGTGGAGTAGAGCGGATCACCCGGATGTTGTTGAGCACCCGGGTCTGCTAGCTTTGGTTGTGGCTCCCCAAGTGGACAACTTTGAGTTGAAGAAAGTACTGATGGATGGTGGAAGTAGTATCAACATCTTGTATTGTGAGACGTTTCTGTGTATGGGCCTCAAAAAGTCACAGCTGTAAAAGACATCCACCGTTTTTCATGGCATAGTTCCAGGGAAGTCAGCAACACCAGAGGGAAAATTTTCATTAGAGGTTACTTTTGGCGAGTCCATCGACAACTTTCGATCAGAGTGGCTTGTTTTTGAGGTAGTGAAGTTTCAGAGTCCCTATCATGCATTATTCGGACGACCGGGTTATGCCAAGTTCATGGCGAGGCCGTGTTATGTGTACCTGCAATTGAAGATACCGAGTCCTAAGGGGATTATCACAGTTCATGGTAACAAGGAGATAGTAGCACAGTGCGACGAAGGAGACGCGGCTTTGGCAGAGCATGCTTGTGCGAAAGAGGAGCTAAAAGCTTATAGGTTTAATCTTGACCCGGAGGATAACACAACACTCAAAAAACCAACAACGGAAGATGACAGGGCAAAGTTCAAAGCCGCCCAAGACATAAAAATGGTAGATTTCGTGCCTGGGGACTCCTCCAAGCAGTTCGCCATAGGCTAACCCGGTTCTAGTTCTGAAAAAGAATAATGAGTGGAGGATGTGCATAGATTTTACAAGTTTGAATAAGCACTGTCCCAAGGACCCGTTTGCACTGCCGTGCATTGATCAAATCATTGACGCAGTTGCGGGCAGCGAGCTCTTGTATTTTTTGGATGCGTACTCAGGATACCATCAGATCAAGCTTAATCAGAAAGATTGGGAAAAGACAACGTTCATAACCCCGTTTGGTGCTTTTTGTTACAAGACCATGACGTTTGGATTGAAAAACGCATGTGCCACGTACCAAAGGTGTATTCAAAAGTGTTTTCACGATCAGATTGGGCGCAATGTGCATGCCTATGTGGATGATGTGGTGATCAAGACAGAGAAAGCCAGGTCATTCATTAATGACCTAAGGGAGATGTTTGTTAACTTGCGAAAGTACAAGATGAAGCTTAATCCTACAAAGTGTGTGTTTGGTGTTCCAGCAGGGAAACTTCTTGATTTCATTGTGTCAGAAAGGGGAATAGAAGCAAACCCAGAAAAATCAAAGCTATATAAACCTTGAAGAAGCCTAAAGAGTTGAAAGATGTTCAGAAACTCACAGGGTGTGTTGCATCACTAAGCCGGTTTATATCCAGGCTGGGAGAAAAGGCAATTCCATTGTACAAACTCTTGAAGAAAATGGACAACTTTGTGTGGAATCAAGAGGCGGATGAAGCGTTTGAAGCTCTCAAGAAGCAGTTATCAGAGGCGCCTGTGCTCGCCACGCCAGGTCCCAAGGAGCCCATGCTGTTATATGTCGCTGCCGGGCCACAGTCTGTTAGCGATGTGGTGGTGGTTGAGCGCAAGGAAGCAGGCAAAGAAAACCCGGTGCAAAGACCGGTTTATTATGTCAGTGAAGTATTATCAGAGGCAAAACAGCGGTATCCACATTTGCAAAAGCTGGTGTTTGGTGTTTTCATGGCAAGTAGAAAGTTGAAGCCTTATTTTCAAGAACACCCGATCATGGTGGTTAGTTCAATTCCACTGGCAGATATCATCAGAAATTCAGAAGCTACAGGAAGAGTTGCCAAGTGGGCAATAGAGATGGGGCCGTACCATATCAATTACGAGCCCCGTACAGCTATCAAGTCTCAAGCATTGGCCGATTTTCTCAATGATTGGACACTGATAAGTGCACCACCCCTTACACCAAGCGTCAAATCCTGGGTCATGCATTTTGACAGATCTAAGCAAGAACAAGGTTCAGGAGCCAGAGTTGTGTTAACTTCTCCAAAAGGTGACAAGCTGAGATATGTGTTACAAATTCATTTTGACTGTTCCAATAATGTGGCAGAATATGAGGCCTTGCTGCATGGTTTGCACATGGCAAAGGAGATGAACATCAAGCGTATCAAGTGCTATGGAGATTTAGATCTTGTGGCACATCAAGTTTCAGGAACATGGGAAAGGAAGGATGCAACAATGGCGGCTTACAGAAGAGAAGTGGATAGGGTAGCCGGGTTCTTCTCAGGCTATCAGGTGGATCACATTGACCGCAGAAAAAATGATGTTGCAGATGCTTTATCAAGACTCGGCTCACGCAGAGAGCCGGTTCCACCTAATGTTTTCTTGGATGAATTGTGGACTCCTTCAGTCAAGCTTTAAGACGAGGTAGAACTTGCATATCAAGATGACCCGGACTCGCAGTTGGTAGCAGCAATGCATGAAATCCCAGAGTGGACAGAACCATACTTGGCGTATCTTCTACGAGGGGAGTTTCCACATCAGGAAGTTATATCCTGGCAAATAGTACGCTGGGCTAAGGCTTATGTGGTCATTGATGGTGAATTATACAAAAGGAGTGTGTCAGGAGTATTTCAGAGGTGTGTATCTAGAAAGGAGGGCCGGCAAATCTTGAAAGAGATTCATGAGGGAGATTGTGGTCATCATCATCAACAAGATCTTTAGTAGCAAAGTCGTTCAGACACGGTTTCTTTTGGCTCACGGCTCAGGCAGATGCAGAACGCTTGGTGAGCAGATGTGATGGGTGTCAAAGATACGCAAGACAAGTTCATGTGCCGGCTCAGGAATTACGGACAATACCTTTGACCTGGCCTTTTGCTGTCTGGGGGCTTGATATGGTGGGTCCCTTTCATATTTCCCCTTGCATGAAAACCCACCTTTTAGTTGCCATTGATAAATTCACAAACTGGGTTGAGGTGATGCCAGTCACAAATTGTGAAGCAGCTACGGGGTTAAGTTTGTGAAAAAGATTATACATTGATTTGGGTACCCTCATAGCATCATCACAGATAATGGGACCAACATGTCACTTGGAGAGATGGCAAAGTTTTGTGGAGATAATGGTATAAGTTTGGATGTGGCTTCAGTTTCTCATTCACAGGCCAATGGACAAGTAGAGAGAGCAAATCAGGAGTTACTCAGAGGTTTAAAACCACGTCTCCGGGTCCCGTGCATCAGAGCCGCCGGGGCGTGGGTAGAGGAGTTGCCATCCATAGTTTGGGGTATCAACACAACACCAAATAGATCTACAAAGATGACACCTTTCTTCATGATGTATGGGGGAGAAGCAGTATTGCCAAGTGACATTATTCATGATTCCCCAAGAGTGGCGGCTTATGTCGAAACTGAGAATGAGCAGACCCGGCAAGATTCTTTGTACTTACTCAAAGAGAATAGAGAACAAGCATTGGAAAGATCTGCAATATACCAGCAAGATTTGAGGCGGTATCACAGTCGCCGGGTTAGAACTCGCACTTTCCAGGAGGGTGACTTAGTGTTGCGATAGACGCAATCCGAGGAAGGGATGCACAAGTTATCTCCTCCGTCGGAAGGGCCCTTCATTATAAGCCAGAACCTACATAGTGGGTCCTATTATCTGGTGGATGCTAGAGAAAAGTCTGAGTATGTGAACGACACAACACATTCCACTCACTCATTGGAGGAGCGTGAGCGGCCATGGAACATTGCTCAGCTGCGCCCGTATTATACTTAGCTTGAGATCAAGATATCAGATGTAATACACGATGTAACAGGCAGCAGGTTTGAGACGCGCTCTTTTCCTTACCAGGATACCTAAGGGGACTGGAAGGTTTTTAATGAAGCTGCTTGCTGACTTAACATTTCATATCAATAAAGTGAAGGTTGAACAGAAGTTTTTGTTACTATTTTTAGTTCCTAGTTTGTGGTTTATCTACTTGAAATCAAGTTATTTTTAGTTGAGTCATACAGTAGCATAATAATGTGACAGGTCTTGGGGGCTGGTTATCATGGTGACACCGTTTTTTCACTCAAGACCCGACTTTAGGGCCATCCGGGTCTCAAAAATCTTTGTGACCCGGCAAGAAAAGTAGAGTATGTTTAAGTTTCAAAAGCATGTTTGTTTTAGTATTTTTTGTTGCTTAGTATGCATGTTTAGTTTACAATTTTATTTATTCATGTTTTCTGTTGTAGAAAAAGTAAATATGGTTGCATAGTTATTTTTATCATAGCAGATGCCCAAAGAGCGCGTCTCATCAGTATATGGATCAATGGGGTAATGTTGCATAGTTAAGCCTTTACTTTATATAAACATTGATCCGGGTTTTGGGGGCTCTTTCTTGAATAGCTTGTAGCTGCAATCCTGAGACCTGGCTTCTCATGCCACTAGTTTCATTCTTGGTTCTCTTGCTGATGAGTTTGATGTGACTCGCAATTAAAATGGCCTGATTGCTCACCTATAAATTCAATCAACCATGATGCCCAGTTGGGACTTGGTTCGACCCTGATTTTATCAGAGAAGTTGCAATAGAGAGAATCCATGCGAAAGCCAACTCGCAGTTAAAGAAATCAAAAGGGTCATCGAGACCAAAAGCAAGAAAGCATTTAAAAGCAAAGGCTAAATGTGATCCAGACATAGTCTCATAGTTGCACCATCAAAGGCATAAGGATTAAAGTGCTAAGTTATTACAATAACTGCCCAAAGGGCCGAATAAAGATTATTTTTTGCAGAAAGTAAATATCTGTGTAAGTTTTCAAGCACCGGCTTCAGGAGCCGGGTTACGGGATGGAGAGCCGGTTGGGCGTTCCTTAGCAATGTTTGTCGGGTCATCCTCCTTGGCAGCTGCCGGGTCATCTTCTGCCGCCTCTGCCTCCTTGGTCCGGGTCTTGGGAGATGCATCTCCACGCCATGTGATGAGGCGAAGAGATTGAAAGTATTCACCATCTTCATCTTCACCTGTTGCTTGAGATGGTGGAGGAACAACTGGGGTAGAAGAGCTTGGCGCAGTGGAAGAAGTAGGGGCATCTGTGCTCTTGGTGATGGAATCCTTATAGCTTTGAAGAAGATCAATACGTTCTGGTTCATCGTCGATCACCTCTTCATTGTCCTTGTTGTATCCATACTGCAGGGATGATAACTTCATATTGTTGGCGATCTCAGTGGCCACGTACCGGGCATAAGATTTCTTGTCAAACTGGATGCCATCTGAGTTGTACTGGGGGAAGCCCTTCACAAGTGGTGCCGGGTCAAGGTTTGGATGGTATGCCTTTGCCAAAGCAAGGCCACGCATCACCCCGGCTCTGCAAGCAGACCTCTTCAGCAGTTGGATCCATTGGGGCATAGTTGATAAATGACCAAGCACTTCATTATAAGTGCTTGGCGGGTTATCCCAGTTCCGGGCGGCCTTGATGACTTCACAACTGCCAAAGTACAACTGGCGTACCAGAGTATACATGCATTTCACCTTTCCTTCAGCTATTTTACGAAGATTCCCATCACGAGGGCCTGAAAGGAGAGAATCATGTATTAAAATTTGTGACTTGAGTTAAGTAAAAATCCGGGTTACAATCAAAAAATACTTACCAACGAAGGAAGCGACCATGGCGGTCACCATTTTCTTGAGCCGGGTTAGCTCATTCGTGACAGAATCCAACTTTTTCTGAATGTTCGAGTATTGTGTCTGCCAATGCTCTTCATGCTCCTCCAGCTCCTTCTTCAGGTCGGACTTCTCTTGAGTTAGCTCTGTGATAGAATTTTCTAACGCTTGCAGTTGTTCGGCATCTGTCAGCCGGGCGTTGGATTCAGAACGCGGTTTTTCTTTGAGCCGGGCAATTTCTTCCCCGACTTTGGCAGCATGTTCCTGTAGCAAAGATATATGGTCAGTCCAAAATTCCTGCAGGCAAGTAAACCCGGAACTTGGGGGCTGCAAGGTTGAAACTTTTATAGATAAGGTACAATTAGCATGGTGATAAATTTTAGTCCCAAGTTACTGTAGGCAAGCTAACCCGGGACTTGGGGGCTACAAAACTGAAGTTTTTAAACAAGATATGGTTAGAGTGTTCTTAAATTTTAGTCCCAGGTTGTTGTGAATAGATAACCCGGCACTTGGGGGCTACAGGTTGGAAAATTTTATTCTGAGCAGTATGCATATGATAAGCACCAAGTTCATCAACAAGTGATATACTTAGAGCTTGGGGGCTACGGGTTTGATGTTCTAGTCTCATGAAGCATGTGATTTATAAGCACCAAGCTCATCAACAAGTGATAAACTTAGTGCTTGGGGGATACTCACAGTATAGTTATGTAAGACAAAGCAAGGACAAGTAAAAAGAATACCTGGTATCGCTTTTGAATTAGAGAGACCAGTTCGGTCTCAAGGTTCTTGTGCTGAGCTAGCTTAGAAAAGTATTCATCGCAAAGAGTCGGTGTTTACATGGAATCCAGAGCCGGTAATTCAGAAAATAAGACCGGGTCCTTGCCTCGGCCAGCAGCGGCCAGCTTAACTTCGGGAGTAGTAACCTTGGCCATCACAGTGGAAGTGCCAGTCACTGGGGTCTTCTTAAGCCCGGTGATCTGTGCGTCATCATCGCTTTCTTTGGTACCAGAGCCTAACCCGGGTGACTGGGCAGGTGGTGAAGGTGTTGGAGCATGGGCAATTGTGCTCTTTGGAGAAGCGACAGGAGTTAAATGCTCCATAGGCTCATCTCTTTTTGCCGGCTCTTCAATATGTGCCTCCATAGGAGAAGGCTTTGTTGTAGCTGGAGGAGGAGATGCTACTGGAGGAGAATCCTGCTCTTCTTCCAAAAAATCTTTGGCACTTAAAACAAATTATAAGTCATTTAGGTAAAATCATGGAAAGTGAAGTAATATATACAAGGGCATGGAAAGTGTCTTACCCATCGTTGATCTGGAAATCCTCGGGTGTGCTAACACTGTCCGAGGAAGAAGCTGACAAAGAATAGGATTTAGCGGCCTGGATTTTGCCAGCGGAAGGATATCTAGTACAGGGGATCTTCTGGATTGACTTGGCCTAGCGGGATATGGAATAGGGAGGGATACCTGCATTCATAGAGCCCGGGCTAGCCGAAAACCGGGTCCGACGTTTCTTGTTTGCCTCAGCTTCCTTCTCAAGTTCCTTTTCCTATGTGTGTGCGTGGAGTTGAGATGTGTTCATCGTATAATTTGAAAGACGAGAATAAGGCACCTTTGCAACAGCAGCCCGGGTCCTCTTGAGGGAAGGAGGTGCAGTAGATTGTTGACCCGGCAGCTCGTCAACAGCCGGGTCAGTAGGGCCTGGAATAAAACATGCCGGGTTATCAGTAGAAGAGTCCTTGGGAGAGGTCTCATTGTTAATCAAGTGGAGGAGGATCCGGCCTGTTGAGTCTAGCTCACTTTCTTCTTCTTCCTCATCACTTGCCTCTGTATCTTCACCGTCAGGGGAAGACACAGGAGTATAATCCGCTTTCCACCATTCCGGGTCCTGAAGTGAAAGAAGATAAACAGATAAGTATTTTATGCATGTAAAACCGGGTGAACAAAGATAGAAAGAAAAAGAATTGTGTCGGAGAATGACTCCCACGTAACAGGGATAGTCAAGCTCACGAAGAGAGTTCGTGTAAGGGGCTGAACACGTTGGTCAAACAACCCTCAACCTGCACGGCGACGGTGCTCGTCGAGCAAGCGGAGGGACATCACGACAGAGTTGAACACCAGCCCGTACCCAGGTTCACGGCCCTCGTGTGGAGGTAATACCGCTACTCCTGCTTGTCTGTATTGCACTGCTTATAGAGGTTACAGTACAATGAGCTTGCCGAAGGCTCTCTTTTGGCAATGGTGTACAAGGAAGGAAAACAAGGGTCTTCTTCTTCCTTGCGCGTAAGTGGCGATGCTGGAATGAGAATGCGATCCCTTGCTACGGTGCACCTTGCCCTCCTTTTATAGGCGCCCCGTGCTCCCTCCTTGCACTCGCACTGGTAGGGCTGTCACGTGGCGCAGAAGGTGGAGCGCGGTGCATCGCAGCCCGGATGTCCATGGACGCGGTCCATGAGCGTAAAGCTGACTCCTGTAGCAGAGTACCCACCGTCCATGCAGGACGGCCAGCTGGGGCCGCAGAGGAACGTGGGGGTGCCCACGGTGACGTTGGCCTTGGAGCGTAGCGCCGGCCGGTCCCCTTATCACCAAAGAGGAAATCCTTGTAGTCCGGAGCGGGTGACACAGCTTTATTGACCCCTTTAATCACCAAAATGGCAACTGCGGCGTCGTCGTCACCGCGCGCAGGGCGCGCGTCACTCTGCGGCCGCTGCAGAGCCCATGTGCGCTCTGCAGAGGTTGCTTTGCAGCGAAGCGATCTCCACGAGGGCTTGGATGCCCTGTAGAGAATTCGGCGTTGACCTCTCCCCAGGGGAGATTTCCTTGAAGAGGGGGCAGCAGTGGATATGGCCTCCGCAGGCCTCTGCTGCCTCAAATGCCCTCGCGAGGCAATGATCCTCGAGAGGCTCTCCAGGCGTAGGCTTGGTCCTTAGCGAAAATTCGCCATCAAGTGTCGAGGGCCGTATAGGACAGGCCCAGCACACCCTGGATTTCACTGGGCCGACAGTAGCCCCCGGGCCCATGATGGGCACGATGTAGTCCAATGGACGCAGGCGAACCGTCATGGGCCCAAAGTGTCCGGCCGGCCTGAGACACGTGCAGGGCAGTTACGCCGCGACGACACGTTCTCCTCGGAGATGATGGGCGTAGTGGGGGGTCCCACCACGTCTCGGTAACTGCTCTGAGGGGAATAAAGCCTGCAGCGCCGGTTCAGGCAGCAGTTACTGCATCATTTGCGCGCCCGTCTCCTTGCTCTTGACGCCTGCGCTCCTGTGTCTCGACGCTCCTCCTCCTTCACCGAGCTCCGCCGCCCTTCTCTCTTCGACCATGGGTCCCAAGAAGGGCAAGGCGGCAATGGCGAATGTACCGGCCGAGGCGCAGCAGGAGGACGAGCTCGCGCCGGCGCTGGTGGGGACTCGCATCCACACTGCTGAGGCGCTGGACAAGATCCGGCTGATGGCCGCAGGCAAGAACAACGAGCACGGCGCCACCGTTCTCAAGGCGGCGCGATTCGGCAAGCTCGCGGCGGGGCTGTATCCCATCTTCTTCCCGACCATTTTCGCTGGTTTGGTGCCGCCATTTTCTCCTTTCCTGGAGGAGGTCTGGCCTTCTATCAGATCCAACTCCTGCATCTGCACCCCAACTCCATCTTGATCCTCGCCATCTTCGCATATCTTTGCGAGGCGTATTTGGGGGTGATGCCTTCCGTGGCCTTCTTCCGGAGCTTCTATGCGCTCCGCTCCACGGCGCCTGGCGAGCGGTCTGGTTGTGTGTCCTTCCGCATCGCGGATGGGATGGGAGGTATCTACATCCCCATGTCCTGGGACGGCGACAAACCCGTCACACGGGTGACGAAGAAGGTGGACGATTTCCGCCAGCGGTGGTTCCTCGTGGACGCCAAGACGCAGAATTCCTTCTTCGACGTCCCTGAGGCGCCGCCCTGAAGAACTCGAATTGGTCGAGTGCGACCCTTCAGAGCCCGAAGATTGCGGACTTGGTCGCACGCATGAAGCTCGTCCGCGACGCTGGCCTCACGGGGCAGATGGTTGCTGAAGACTTCGTGAGGCGCCGTATCGCCCCTCTCCAGAAGCACACAAAGCCGATGTGGATGTATTCAGGCCCGGCGGACGCAATGCGGCTGCACTGCAGCTCCCACCTTCCTGAAGTCGTAGCTTCCATAATGGGCATCCTCTTCACCGCCCCGGAGGTTCCTGTGCCGCGCAGTGAGCTCGCGAAGCCACTCCATCAGATTACCCCGAAGAAGCGCCTCGCGATCCTGGAGCTGATGCCGGAGTTCACCCCTCAGGGCCTGGCTGGGGAGGAGAAGAAGAGGACGCGGCGCCCGTGGTGGAAGAGGACTGGGCCTCGGAGTCACCCGCCGCATCTGACGAGGATCTGGGCGCCACCTGTGGAGGGGCGAATCCCTCGGCAGGGGAGGCGAGCTCTTCGAAACCTGCTCCTCCAGAGGGAGATGTTCTGGAAATTTCGTCCAGCGGGGACGAGGATTTCCTTGTGGCCCCTTCGCGCCAGGTCGCGGAGGGGGAGGAAGACAGTGATGAGGAGGCCGTAGCGGGACGCTGCGACCCCCGCTCCAAGGCTTTTCACGACAGGGCCGCCAAGAGCCCAGTGGGCACCCCTCTCAAGAGGAAAGCTGAGGCTGCTCCTGAGGGGCCCGGCTCTGGAGCTGCTTCGTCGAGGTCGTGGCGGTCATCCACTACGATGTGGGTCGACTCACGCGCCAAGTCATCTGGGTAAGCGTTGGCCCCTGTCTTTGCATCTTTCGAGAGTTTTCTTGCTCTCCTATTGATGGCCTTCCCTGTTTGTTTGTTAGGGATCTTGTGACGGCAAAACGCCGGAGGCTCCGCAAGGCTGCGGAGGTCCGGGGCCTGGCCTCGGCAACCGTCGAGGAGCCTGTGGAGCCCTCAGCTGAAGAGGTTGCTAATCCCGTAGTGACCGAGGCCTCGGAGCCGGTGGCGGAGGAGGCCACGAAGCCTGTGGCGGAGGAAGACGTAGGGCATGTGGTGGTTACGCCTCTGGCCGGAGCAGCTACTTCGTCTTCTACCGCGGAGGCGCGCCCCGAGGAGGAGGCGGTGGTGCGCACACCGACACCACCACGTCCCGTCACTCCACCAGAGCGGCAAGAGGAGGTCGCCGCGGAGGAAACGGGGAGTGGCTCGCCGGCGAAAGGAGGCGCTGACGTTGAGATGGGGGAGAGGATTACTCCGCCGCCCCAAGGCACCGACGCCGCGATGGAGGAAAATGTCCCTCCGCCGCCCCCGCCTAACGCAGATGCTGAGGGGGCGGCGGCTTCTTCTGGGTCGCAGCGGGCTCGGCGGCGGCGGACCCCACGGTGGCTGGGCAATCTTCCCCTGCCCCTGAAGCTCGAGAGGAGGCGCCGGTTGAAAACGACGGTGCTGGAGCCCATGGCCCCAATGGCGGAGAGGGCTCGCACAGCCCCCAGGCCGAGGTTGACGCGGGCCCAAGTTTGGAGGTTCCCACCCTCGAAACTAGTGCGCACGAGGGAGCCTCCATGTCTCGTGGGAGTTCCCGGGCTCTGGTCCTGGGTGGCACGAGCTGGAGCGGCGCTCGCCGCAGCTCTACCTTCCGCCTGGCGCGGGGTGCCTGGATGGGCTGGAGGCCCAACTCGCCCTCGAGGAGGCCGAGCTCGCCAGAGAGTACGACGAACTTGAGAGGGCGTGGACCCGCTTCTTCGAGGTCGTGGAGCAACGCCGCCATGACAACGAGGCCATGCAGGCGCAGCGAGAGGAGGCGCTGCGCTTCGCCAAGGAGGTCCGCGAGAGCGCGGTTCGCGAGGCTCAAGAGACCCTGGAGCCACTCCAGGCAGAGCGCCAGGCCGCTGCAGAAGATCGCGAGGCGGCCGCGGTGGAGCGCCAAACCGCTGCCTCAGAGCGGCGACCCTCGAGACCACGCTAGCCGCTCAGCGCCAAGAGCTTGCCGACCGCGAGGGGAAATTCGCCGCGGAGTCGGAGGCTACGCGGAAGTCTTTGGACCAACACCGCGTGTCCTTGGATGCCCGTGAGCAAGTACTGGCGGCGCGTGAAGCGGAGGTGCTCAAACGCGAAGAGCGGCAACTGCAGGCTGACAAGGAGTTGTCCACGCAGCGCGCGGATCTGGAGGCGCGGGAGGGCAAACTGGCCGAGGCCATAGGCAAGCATGACGAGGAGGTGGCCAAGCACAAAAAGCTTGTAGAGAAGTCCAAACGAAGCTTGCCGCGAGGAAGGAAGAGGCTGAGAAGGATGCCGCCGCCAAGCAAGAAGAATATCGCTCCGCCGTCGAAGAATACACCGGGAAGCTCAGGAAGCAGAAGGACCGCTTCAAGAAGAAACGCGCGGACGACAATGCCCGCATTGTTCAACTGGAGCACCAGAACGCCAACCTGAACTCCCGGGTGAGGCGCGCCAGGGACGGTCGTCGCCGCGCGGAAGAGGCTCGTGAACGTGCTGATCAAGACCTCGCCTCCCTGATGGCTGATATGAGGGAGCTGGCTGCGCAGGCAGGCCCTGCTGTGGAGCGTGCTGCAGAGGATGAGCACAGCGTGCAGGCGGCGCGGTCCTGACGCAGCAGCGGGAGCGCGTGTTCAAGTCCTTGGTGACCCGGGGAACACTCTCGCGGGGCAGCTAGGAGTGGATGCTCCTGTTGTTCCCGTCAATGGGAACGCTGACGCCGCCACATACCTCGCCTACTTCGATCAGCTCTTCTCTGTGCTCGAGGGCCCTGTGGCGGAACTTGGCGAGGTTGGTGATGAGGAGTGTCGCAAGCTCTTGACCGTGGCGATCGATCGCGTCTTCGCCAACCTCCAGCGCCTTCACCCCGGCTTCGACTTCGAGTCAGTGACCGAGCCCATCGAGGGAGATCCGGCCTGGGAGCTCTCCAACTTGGTTCGAGAAGAAGTCAACGATTACGTCGACCGCTTCAAGAGGGTTGAGGCGGAGCAGGCCGCTGAGGAGGAAGAAGAAGCTGAAGAGGGCGGCGATGGTGAACCCTCTGCCTAGGCCACTCCTGCAACAAGATGCGCTTGGCGCAATTATCTTTGTTTTAAGACTTGTTTTAATTCACGCTGGCTTGTAAGATACTTTAATCGTATGCAAACATGTGTGTGTGCCCCTCGAAGGGTCCTTTGTCCCTGTTCCATGTCTTTCTTCGCTCTACGTCGTCAGGACCCGTCTCTTTGCGCTATGACACCGCCGCTACGGTATGCCGGAGCGTGACTCGGCAAGGCCGGGGGGTGTTTAAGGCTTGGAGAGGTAAGGGCTCTCGAGTCGCGGTGCTCGAGGGCTCCCCTTTGACGCACAAGCAGTCCATGGAGTGTGAGAGAGAAAAAACCGCTCGAGGGGCGACAGGTGCCCGTGAGAGGGAGAAAACACTTCTGAGGAGCGCAAGCGCTAGACTTAGCTTGGTGAGACTTTGGCCTCGTAGAGGGCGTTGGCTTCCCTGATGGTGCGCTCCCTTCTAGGGGTCGGAGCGTGACTTCTCGACCTTGGGGAGGACTTCTTGTTCCCTGTATTGGTTAGAGAGGCAGACCCAAAGCGGCACATGGTAGTAAACACCCATGCGCGCTTATAGGCTTCCTCATGGGTATCTCGCGAGGAGAGTAAGTACCAAGGTCCTTTGGTGAGGTGGCGTGTTTTGGGAGCAAGCCCATGGGCCAGAGCTCTTTGGGGAGGTAACAGGCGTGAGAGCGTGCTCACGTGCTAGAGCTCGGATCCTTTGGATTTTGCGGTGCTGTTGGGGTGCTCTTGAGGCACAGTCACCGTACTCAGCCCCCGCTCGCGAGGTGCGCATGGGGAAGAATATAAGCGCGAAATGAACTAAGATGATGAAAAGTAAAACTCACCACCAAAATATTACATAGCGGCGCCTCAGCGCAATGTTTCATCGAGAAACGAATTGGTTCATTACACTTGGTGTGACCAAGATAAAGTTTTCCATGTCGAGGCATGGGGACCACATTCAGTGGCTGAGACTCTTCACGGCCTGCGGCGGCACGTAATCAGGAGAGCTCAGAGGGGCTGGCCCTCGGGAGGAGAAGCTTTTGTGAAGCTTGGAGGTGAAGTTGTGTGCTTCCCTCTAGAGACAAAAAATGTCTGGCGTGACTATGATCACGGGTAGAACTTGCGTAGATGCGCGATGTTCCATGGATTTTGACCGGAATGCCGTCCTTTTCGAGGCGTACCGCGCCAGGCCTGGCGATGTGGAGACCCTGTAGGGGCCTTCCCACATTGGCGAGAGCTTGTGGAGACCTTCCCTGGAGAGGATTCTCCTGAGGACGAGGTCGCCTGTCTCGAGAGTGCGCGGACGTATGTGGCGGCTGTGGTAGCGTCGCAGGTCTTGCTGGTACTTGGCTGCCCTGAGGGCGGCACGGCGGCGCAACCCGTCAAGGAGTAGCAGGTCGTCGCTGTGGAGGTCTGCTTGATCGTCCTCGTTGAAGGCAAGGACCCGTGCGGATCCATGCTTGATCTCTGTGGGGAGGACTGCTTCAGCTCCATACACGAGAGCAAATGGCGTCTCACCAGTGGGCTTCGTGGGGTTCGTGCGGATGGACCAGAGCACGGACGGGAGTTCGTCTATCCAGCCCTTGCCGTACCCTTCAGGCGATTGAAGCTCCTTGTCTTGAGGCCCTTGAGGACCTCAGCATTTGCTCGCTCGGCTTGGCCGTTGCTCTGTGGGTGAGCCACCGAGGCGAAGCAGAGCTTGGTGCCGAGGCTCTCGCAGTAGGCCCTGAAGATGCCGCTGGTGAATTGTGAGCCATTGTCGGTGATTATGCGATTAGGCACACCAAAGCGGCAGACCAGGCCTCTGATGAATTTTACTGCCGCCCTGGCCGGTATGCTGCGCACTGCTTCAACCTCTGCCCACTTGGTGAACTTGTCGACTGCCACGAAGAGGAAGCGGTAGCCCCCTTGTGATCTCGGGAAGGGTCCCAGAATGTCAAGGCCCCAGACCGCGAAAGGCCACGAGAGCGGGATGGTTTGGAGTCCCAGTGCAGGCTGATGAACTTGCTTGGCGTGGAACTGGCACGCATCGCAAGATTGGACGATGGTGGTGGCATCTTGAAGCACTTGGGGCCAGTAGAAACCGCTCCTGAAGACCTTGCCTGCCAGGGTGCGTGCAGAGGAATGGTGGCCACACTCTCCACTGTGAATGTCTCTGATCAGCATGCGGCCTTCCTCGGGGGGGACGCACTTGAGTGCAATTCCATTTGGGCGCTTGCGGTACAGGTCTCCCTCGAGGATGTAGTATGACTTGGCTTGTCGAGCCACTCGTCTGCCTCCGCGTCTTCTTCAGGAAGGACTCCCTTCAGCAGGTAGTCTTTGAGTTCGTCAACCCAGCCTGTCTCTTGGTGCACCATAGCCAGCAGCAGACGCTCCCCTGAGGATGGACCGCAGTTGGGTGCCCCACCTATAGGAGGTGGTGGGAGTACTTCGTCTGTGCTTGCGGCTGCTGCTTCTTGTGGCTGCTTTATGGACGCCTTGGAGAGTCTCTCTTCAAACACGCCGGCCGACTGGGCCTGCCTTCGTGATGCTCGCTTGGCGATGTCATCTGCCTCTTGGTTCTCCTTTCGCGGGATGTGCATGAGCTCCATGCCCCTGAAGTGCTTCTCGAGCTTGCGGACCTCTTCAAGGTAGGCGGCCATGTGGTCGTCTTAGGCGTGTAGCTCTTGTTGGAGAAGTTAACCAGGAGCTGGGAATCACCCTTTATGAGTAAGTGCTTGACGCCAAGGGCGATTGCGGCTCTGAGCCCGGCGAGGAGGCCCTCGTACTCGGCGATGTTGTTGGAGATCTTGTCTATTGTGAAGCACAGCTGGATGGCGTAGTAGAGCTTGTCACCTTTTGGTGAGGTTAAGACAACGCCAGCCCCACCATTGCGGCAGGCGAAAGCTCCATCGAAGTGCATGGTCCAGTGACTTGGCATTGTATCTCCCGATGACGCGGTTTCTTCTTCGCGAGGCTCTTCAGGAGTTGGGTCTGTCCACTCGGCGACGAAATCCGCCAGCGCTCTCCCTTTTATGACTCTTGTGGTGTCGAAGCGCAAGTTGAATGGCTGCAGCTCAATGTTCCACCCTGCGACGCGGTCAGTAGCGTTGGGGTTGCGCAGGATCTGCTCCAGGGGGAAGGACGTGACCACCGTGATGGGGTGACCCTGGAAGTAGTGGCGCAGCTTCCTGGAGGCGATGAGTAGCGCGAGGAGGAGCTTCTGCTGCACTGGGTACCGCTCGCGAGCATCTCGCAGTACAGTACTGACGAAGTAGACTGGATGCTCGACGAGGGTCGTTGATGGTGCAGCAGCGTCGGCTCCCTCGAGAGGCTCCTCAGGAGTTTTGGCGAGGTTTGCCTGTGGAGGAGCCTCGGCAGGAGTGCTCGTGGAGGGCTCGACTTGAGGCTGTGGGCCTGGCGCTGGGTCTGGAGAGACGTTCCTCGTCGGGAGGTTCTGGACTTGGTGTGGCAGTGCTTTTCTTGGGGAGAACTGGCTCTTCTCTTTCCACCACCAGGACGGCGCTAGCAGTTTGTGGAGTGGCTGCTAGGTACAGCTTCAGATGCTCGCCTGCCCTGGGGGCTACCATGACTGGTGAGCTAGCCAAGTATTTCTTCAAGTCCTTAATGCTTCGTCAGCCTCTGGAGTCCACTTGAAGGTGCCGGATTTCTTCATGATCTTGAAAAATGGCAAGGCTCTCTCGCCGAACTTGGAGATGAAGCGGCCTAAGCTGGCCATGCATCCTGCTAGGCGCTGCATGTCCTTGAGGCGGCGAGGTGGCTGCATGTCTTCTATAGCCTTGATCTTGTCAGGGTTTGCTTCTATGCCGCGGTGGGACACGAGGAACCCGAGGAGCTTGCCTGAAGGCACCCCGAAGACGCACTTGGCGGGGTTTAACTTGATGTTCACCTTGCGCAGGCTGGCGAAGGTTTCCTCGAGATCCTTCAGAGATTGTCGCCCTGCCTGGCCGATCTCCTCCACGATGCGCTTCTGGAGGTCCTTCTGGCGCTCCATTTCCACCCGCGCGTCTGGGGGTGTCCGCTGCACGATTTGACAATCGCGTGGTGATGACGCGTGGGATGCGGCCTTGTGCGCCGCGGCTGGAGGTGGACCTGGCGGAGGCGGCGGCGGAGGCGGCGGTGGAGGTGCGCCATGCGCGGTGGTCCCAGCGCGTCCGGAGTTGTGGTGCACCAGAGAGCGCGACGCCGCAGGAGCATCGCGTGGTGCTGCTGCGATATCGACGAGGTGCTGAAGGCGGCCGAGCTAGTTGTCGTGCGCCTCAGCTGTGGGATGGTAGCGGAAGAGTTCCGCGGCCATGAGCAGCGCGGTGTTTGGGCTGGGCGCTGGACGCCCAAGAGTGGAGGTGCTGTGCGCTGGGACGGGTGCGAGGACTCTGCATCCTCGCCGTGCCCGTGGTCGACGTCGTCGTCGAAGCGGTCGTCGTGGTTGCCGTCGTCGTCCTCGGGGTGCTCCACTCGCGGTTCAGCGGTGTTGCGCCCCGTGGCACGGCTGGCGCGGGGACGGCCGCGAGGGTTGGTGGTGTTGGCAGCGGGCTCGGTGGTGGCCCTGCCTGATGCCCGCCGGGTGGCGCGAGCTGCGCGAGTGTCCGCCATGGTGCAGAGGTCGATGAAGGTTGAAGACGTGCCTCAGCCCCCTACCTGGCGCGCCAATTGTCGGAGAATGACTCCCACGTAACAGGGATAGTCAAGCTCACGAAGAGAGTTCGTGTAAGGGGCTGAACACGTTGGTCAAACAACCCTCATCCTGCACGGCGACGGTGCTCGTCGAGCAAGCGGAGGGACATCACGACAGAGTTGAACACCAGCCCGTACCCAGGTTCACGGCCCTCGTGTGGAGGTAATACCGCTACTCCTGCTTGTCTGTATTGCACTGCTTATAGAGGTTACAGTACAATGAGCTTGCCGAAGGCTCTCTTTTGGCAATGGGGTGTACAAGGAAGGAAAACAAGGGTCTTCTTCTTCCTTGCGCGTAAGTGGCGATGCTGGAATGAGAATGCGATCCCTTGCTACGGTGCACCTTGCCCTCCTTTTATAGGCGCCCCGTGCTCCCTCCTTGCACTCGCACTGGTAGGGCGGTCACGTGGCGCAGAAAGTGGAGCGCAGTGCATCGCAGCCCGGATGTCCATGGACGCGGTCCATGAGCGTAAAGCTGACTCCTATAGCAGAGTACCCACCGTCCATGCAGGACGGCCAGCTGGGGCCACAGAGGAACGTGGGGGTGCCCACGGTGACGTTGGCCTTGGAGCGTAGCGCCGGCCGGTCCCCTTATCACCAAAGAGGAAATCCTTGTAGTCCGGAGCGGATGACACAGCTTTATTGACCCCTTTAATCACCAAAATGGCAACTGCGGCGTCGTCGTCACCGCGCGCAGGGGCGCGCGTCACTCTGCGGCCGCTGTAGAGCCCATGTGTGCTCTGCAGAGGTTGCTTTGCAGCGAAGCGATCTCCATGAGGGCTTGGATGCCCTGTAGAGAATTCGGCGTTGACCTCTCCCCAGGAGAGATTTCCTTGAAGAGGGGGCAGCAGCGGATATGGCCTCCACAGGCCCCTGCTGCCTCAAATGCCCTCGCGAGGCAATGATCCTCGAGAGGCTATCCAGGCCATAGGCCTGGTCCTTAGCGAAAATTCGCCACCAAGTGTCGAGGGCCGTATAGGACAGGCCCAGCACACCCTGGATTTCACTGGGCCGACAAATTGGTATCGTACCGTAGGAGTTTGTTCTTAGCGTTGTACAGGGTAAGCCCGGTCAGCGCAATGTCAGCTTTTGTCTCGCCAAGCAATTTCTTGGAGTTCTTCACAATTTGATCTTCAGTAAGCGTTACTTCAGAGTAACGCATGTCATCAGTCGCTTCCTCGGTGTATTCATGGAATAACCGGGTCCTGACACTAAGAGGCTGCATAAACCAGCCAATCCAGCACTTGACTAAATCTGTGCCACGGAGGCCATGAGCAAGCAGAGATCTGGCCCGGACTCGGACAGCTTCTACCAAGACCCGGTTCTCGTTGCTAGCACACCTGTTCATCTTGGCGTCATAAACCAAGGGAGAGTTTCTGAAGGCCGGGAAACGAGCCTCGTTTGACTCAGGAGAGGTGTCTTTGCAGTAAAAATAAGAGTTTTGCCACGCCTTGGGGTGACTGGCTAGAACAAGAGCTGAAAAATTGCATTCCTTTCGGCGTTGGATAGAAACACCACCAAAAGGGCTAAGAGGCTTGTTTTTTTCGAGAGGGGTTCCAGTAAAAGATCTCTAAGAATAGCTCTAAGCTAGGAGCCATCTGGAGATAGTCCTCACAGAAAACTACATAGTTGCTAATGTTGAGAATGGAATTGGGAGCAACATCGAGTGTAGTGAGGCCATAGTACTTAAAAACTTGGCGAAAAAACAGAGAGCCGGAGGGCGAAGACCACGGGAAACATGATCAAGCAGGACAACGATTTCACCTTCCTTGGGGTGGGGACGCGTTTCTTCTCCAGGAGCGCGCTAGTGGATCTCCTTCTTGGGCGGGAGCTCGCCGTGGTCCTGGAAAGCTTGCAGTGTTGTGTCGGTGATGGTGGACCTAGTCCAGTTCACCGGCGTGAGCACTTTGGCCGCGCTGGAGTTGGACGCTCCTTTGCGCCCTTCTTCGCGGCCTTGGGACCTCCAGATTTCACCTTGTCCTTCACCATGGCTGCGGAACTGTGGTGGTGCCAATCTCGGAAATGGAGATGAGCTAACCCTAGCAGTGGAGGTGAAAGTGAGGAGAGGAAGATGTGGAGCGACTGTGGGCGCGATTGAGTCAGGAATTGAAAGCGCAGCACGGCTGGAAGGATTGATGGTGGTTACGGTGGTCTCCGTCGAGGTTTGGGAGCTCGATTTGAGATGAGATTGCGGCGGCTGCGCGAGGAAGGAGACGAAGAGGCCAAGGAAGAAATGGGGAAAGTGACTGCGGCGTTTACCCTAATCCTATCCTTATATGGTCAGTAAAAACCCTAGGGGCACTGTGGTAAAAATGAGTGGATGAGGACATTTGACCAGAGGTCAACGACAAACAGATAAGACAACATGAATTTATCGAAGGATTTTATTAGGAAGTGTTTTATCGTTTCCACAGGGATCAAGCAATCGGGGATAATAGATTCTAGCAGTCTAGCCAACACAATTTAGAGAAGTTTTAGACAGAAAATAGCAGAGATCATTCAAGGACTCAACATCTCCATAAACAAAGCAAAATAGCAAAGAGGCTAAGAAAGAGATCGCTCATCAACAAACATATCATTACTGGATTCAGTGTTACAAACCAACAGCAAAGGAGGCTAAGAAAGAGGAATGATTAGCAACAGGTCCACGGTTCAGAACTTCTGTCAAACAGTTTGCAGACGCTAGAACTGAAGAACTCACTCAAGCAGCAAAAGATTGAGAAGAAACAAGCACAAGATTGAGGAGAGGAGGGGTTCTTCACAGAGGTTGTTGAGGTGGCACGACTGCAACTCTAGAGATGAAGACGGTGGCGTTCCTGACGACAATCATCCCCAAGCCATGGTTGAGGCTCGATCTCCAAGGGAAGGAATGGAGATCTTCGGCTTGTTCTTCCTTCTTCTCTCCCGATCTGGATCTCGATCTCTCCCTTGCTTGCCGTCGGCGTGTGTGGTGGTAGCGTGAGAAGTGTGAAGAGGATGGTGGTGGTTGTTGTCGCTGAGTCGCCGATGAAGAGGAATCCAGCGAGTCGCAGGGCAGGATCAGCTCGTGGTGGTGGAGTTGGTGTGGCGCGTCGCCTGGCCTGGCCGCGGCGGCGGCCGGTGGTGGAGAAGCTTGGGAATTAGGGATCGAATGCCAGGCCTGCGTTGCCATGGAGGCTTGAATCCTTTTCTCCTTGATCTGATCTGGTTCTTTTGCAAAAGTATCCCTCCACTTCTCTTCTTCCTTCACAAGAAGATCCCTGCACCTTTCTGTTCAGGACCTCCCCAGTTAAGTGATTGTTGCTAGCAGATCCTTGGACAATTTTAGTGTAGAAATTCTGTGCCTTTGCGCACCAATCCTGCAATTATGAAAGCAAGGATATAAAATATATCTTGTAATGAATATGGCTTGTTTCCTATAATTTCAGTGGCATAATTAATCAATAAAGCATTAGATGTGAGTGAATTATGCTAAAAAATATGCTTGGAATTTAGATACAAATGCTCTGATCAGGAATATTCCCAGACAAAAATCTGAGACAAGATATAGACAGAGAATGATTAAAGTTTGACTAAATCATTGACTGACGTTTCGTGTGCTCATCAGGCTGAGATTTTAGCTAAGTGTTGAACATAAACCCAGAAGCGTACGAACCCGGTATGACAGAGCTGGTTTATGATATGGACCGCCAAGGAGAGCTGGCCTAGCCAAGGAAAAAAGCAGTGTAACCCGGTATTTAAACTTGTTGTATGTTATTCTTATTTTTCAGGTGGTTAACCTGGCCAGCCAGGATGACAACTCTAACCAAGAAAACAAAGCTCAAGATTAGAAGAAGAGTATGCCAACCTGGTGACCCGGTTAACCTGGGGGCTACTGATGGGGGATTATAACCCGGAAGGCCCATGAAGAGGGAAGCGTGACCCACCAGGCAGGAGGCCTGGCCAGGCCAGCTAACCATCAGCATGGGCCAAGTTACGTCGATGGGCTAGCAAGCTTGTCGGTGACCCGACTAAATAAGGAAATCGTCTAGAAGGTCAGGAGGCGGTATGCGTCATGGAGTCCAAGACTTGGAGGGCACGAAGAGCTAAAGTGATAGAGTAGAACTCCGAGTCTGGGTAGAACCCGGGCTTACCTTGTACAGAACCAAGAGACCCGGCCATCTATACAAGCTTTGCGAGAAAGAGAACCATAGAGAGATTATAGTTATCATCGCTACCAAGCGAACCTTGTAACCTAAATCGAGATCCGGCTCTGTTGTCATAGCCGGTTATCGAGATCGAGATGAATAATAACATAGCAGGAAGTAGGTCTTTATCTCCAATGGAGAGGCCGAAACTGGGTAAATCCCTTGTCACCGCAAAGCTAAACAAACTCCCAGACACTAGCTTCGCCTTGCCCTACAACTCAAGTTACCCTACGGTAACATCTGCCGTGACAACCCCACAACAAGCATCCCTCGACTCATCAGGCGAAGCCGAGGAGGAGGTCGAGTCTGCCTTCTAGTACGACAGCGACGAACCGCGCGTGTAGCTCGACGACTACATCGACTCCGACAACTCCACCGACAACGGCAGCGATGGTGACCGAGGCAAAATCTCGCTTAACATCCCCTTCCATGTTTGCATGGCTATTGGGGGCACCGGGACAGATCCCGAAACATCTGAGGCTGCCGGTCGCCGCGAGACACCAACATACCCCTGGACAGTAACCATGCCGGACGGAAGAACAACGCTCGTCATCACGGAGGAGATGGCGACCAAAGCAAACAAGGCCATCGAGGAGTGCCTCATAATGCCCGCCGACTCGACCCGCGAATAGCTCGCGACATACCAGTACCTCATGTGGCAAGAAAACCTTCGGCTGAAGAGCTACCATGCAACACTCGACGAACGAAGAAGGCAAGCCAACGTGTCGAGCGCGCGGCGAGCGGGACTGTCTATACACTCCACAGGACAGACAGACCCGAAGCATCGGTCCAGGACACGACGAATCTCCTAAAGAGACAGACGGACCTAACCCGCAACTTCGACCTCTCGTTCATGACGCACGACGAAGAGGGGATCCCTATTCCCAAGACAGCCACAGGAGCCTTGCTCTCGGTGGCCACGTATCTCAGAACTACACAACCACCCGTAGATGATCCCAACGTGGCCCTACATCGGCAGCAGATCAAATCACTCAATCTGGCCGCCGTAGCCATAACACCAGGAACTAAGACTGTGGGAGGAAACACGCCACATGGAGGAAGCAGAACCTGCCTCGTGGGAAGTCCGCGACGAGACTTGCAGACTCGCGACGATCGCGACCGAGCCGTAATCATCTATGAGGATAGAGACCGCAGACATCGTGACGATGACAGGAGGAGCCGAAGACAACTCGACACTCGCCACGCCAGGAGGGCGCGGATTTACGCGACGTCATAACTCAACGTCGAGTCAACAAAAGTCGATCCACAAGATCTTCTCACTCCTCCAGCAGTGAATCATACTCTGATGATGAGTTCGAGCCTTGCGGATCTTTGTGCTTCAGTCGACGCATCCGCGAGTCTAGGATGCCCAAAGGGTTCAGGTTAACATCTGAAACACTCAAGTTCGACGGCCGCCAAGAACCGTCATCTTGGCTGGAGGACTACAAGATCGCAGTCGCCTATCAACGAGGCACAACAACAACGGCAATGCAATACATCCAGTTGATGCTTGTGGGTTTAGCCCGCGACTGGCTCAAAAGCTTGCCCCGTAGCAAATACGACTCATGGGATAGCTTCACGGAGGACTTCATCAGAAACTTCGCCGCAACATGCGACCGTCCTGCGACATTCGAAGAACTGCGAGCGTGCAAACAGCGATCAGATGAGTCGCTACGGTCATATATCCGGCGTTGGACCACCATACGCAACTCCGTGGGCACGGTGTCGGAGGACAGAGCAATAGACACTTTTACACAAGGCCTCACCAGGCGCGACTTCCGCGAGGCACTCGGAAGGGAGAATCCGAGCTCCATCGCCCAGCTCATGAAGGTCGCCAACGAGTGGGCGGACGGAGAAGATTCGGTGCGAGACAAGGACCGCGAGTCACCACACTGTGACAACAACAGCTAGAGTCGCAGAGATAACTGCGGCAGCGATCGAAGGCGAAAACGCAAATCTCATCACTACGATGATGCGGATGGCGCCGAACTGGTGGCGGCTGGATACGTCGACACTCGCAACGAGCGCGACCGCAACGGAGGCCGTCAAGACGACCGTAGTGGGAGTCGACTGGACGACCGCAGAGATAGCTGCGACTATGGTCAGCGCAACGATGGGTACCGAAATGTAGCGTACCTGCACTTAGAAATTGGCGAGGTACCTGTGTATAATGCAAACCCTGGATCGTTTCATTTGCACACACAGTCTAAGATGAAATATCACAACATTGTACCAATTATTACACGTGGATCCAGTACTTGGAAAAATATTCGTTACAACTTGCATAGCTCGAAGCTAGCTTTAAAAGAGTAAAGCAGCGGAAAATTATTCTTCATGGAGTCTCCATCATCATCATGTGCCACAGGCGAAAACATGTTGGTTGCAGACTCGAAACCCTTAACGAAACTCACTCGTCGTCAGAACAATCTGCAACAAATAAAATTTTGCAACAGAGTGGGTTAGATACCATTAAAAATGGATCTGTCAAGTGACACTATGTGGACACTTAATGGAATAACTCTATAACCTATATGCATATTTGGCTGGTGGAGTTCAAGGCTGTTTTGCATAAAAGCCAATTTTTGCCTAACACCGTGTAAAACATTTCTTCAAAAATTTGAGACAAGTATGGCATGAAAACCATAGTCTCATCTACCCTTGTTCACCCATCACAATTTTACTTAAGAAATTGAGATGTTGGGAGCCTCCGTTGACATCCTTGATCAGCTGCTTGAATTGTCCGTAACCGGGGACACGGCTAAGTACTTAGTTTCTAACTCTGCAGAGATTGTGCACTTTCACCATTAGACCCAACAAACCCAAACTATCCTCAAGCACTCAAATTGTGCTAAGGAAAAGGAGAGAGTTGAGACGAGACTTTTCAGAAGCATATTCCCCATCCCATACCGGCTTGACCCGTTCCACCTACATCCTCTACATCTGCTTGTCAAGCCGGGAGGAGTCCACGCAACTTAATCCATCTAGCCAGAGCCCATATGACTAATGGCTGCACGATAAGCAACTTCACTTAGAGAAACATTGGTCCCTTTATTCCTGGGTGGCAATCCACAAGTGAATAAACACTCAACTCTGATAGCCAATCAAGCCCAAATCCACCCAGGTGTTCAATTAACTTAGTAGAAATTAGCTTTTCAATAAAACACTTTTGCATAGCATCAATAATTCTACTAAGTTATCAATAGGATTCTAGACACAACTAGTAACAGGAGATAGTAGTTTTAGCATAGCAATACTATCCTACACATGCATATAAAGAAATACACTAAGTCATGCATAGAAAAATACTTAGGAAATTTATGGGGTGTGCCACTTGCCTTGGCAATAGAGAGTACAGTAGTAGCAGTTGCAACAACCTTCGTCTCTCTTCGAAATTTCTAACACATCAAACAATTCACAATAAATATGCAGCCAAGCAATACTTAAGAAAATATGACATGCATGAGATGCAGAATGATACAAGGAATTATGATGTGAATGACATACAGAACAAACTAAGGAAAAAGACATAAAATAACTTAATCCAATTGGCTAAGGAAAGGTCAAGGTTGAGCAAGAATAACTTGATAAAACAACAACTTGAAAAGTTGTAAGGCTACTTCAAGTCTTCACATGTTTAATCTTCAAAACATCTTCAACTCCTTTGTAGTTTCATTGATCTTCAATGGTCTTCAATTAGCACTCTAGGAACTTAGTCATAAACCCAAAGGACTTGGTCTATGTCCAAAGTGAGCCAAAAATAGAAAGAAAGAGAAGATAGAAAGAAAGAAGTAGTTGGTCTTCCAAGAATCTTCTCCAGGCTTCCTTGTAGCTTTCTCCGTGTTGACATCATTGAATTTTGTAGACTTTGATGGTTCTGCAGTCTTGATGATGTTGGCAGCATCAAGGTTGGTCTTGAATATAACTTAGCCACCATGAAGTCTAAGAATAGAAGGAAGAAAAGAGAGAAAGGAAAGAAAGACTTAGAAAAATGTAGGTGGTTGGTCTTCGTGAACTTCCCCTTGATTTTCTTCTAAGTACCTTGACTTCTTGGAGATGTTTCTGGAGTCTTGTTTTCTTGCTGAGTCCTTCATTATTCTTCTAGCTTCATGATTTCTAACTTAGTCAAAATCATTAACATGCATCCTCAAAATTTCTAAGGAGGAATATCATGTGTGATGTACAAAATAATACTAAGGACTTAATATGCATGCCATGCCATGAAAATTACTCTAAGGAATGCAAGCAAGCAAGATGGTCCAAAAATAACTGAGAACCAAAGGTCAAACACTAAGTCCAATAATTTCTAAGTAAGAGTTCATAAAATAAGGTGTTGGTATTTTTCTAAGGAAAATACTTTAAAACAATAGTTGATAAATTTTCTAAGGAACACAACTAAGTTTTCAAGATGCTAAATTTTCTAAGGAAAGATTTAGCATTGTTAAGATGTTGAAATTTTCTAAGGGGAAAGTGTTGCCAAACTTATTTATCAAATAATTTCTAAGGAAATAGTGTTGTCAAAATAATTATCAAATATTTTCTTAGGAAGAAAATTACCTTGTTTGGACAGGCAAAATATTTCTAAGTACCTTTTGTAACTAAAGTGATCAAAATATGACTAAGTCATTTTATTAGTCGAATAGATGAACAAAAATAATTTTAATCAATTTTAATTATTAAAATAACACCTAAAAAGCATTTAATCAATATTAATTACAAAAATCATAGAAAATACTTTTAAAAAAGTAGTAGAGTATTCCTACGGCCAAGTATTAATTAAACAAAGTTAAAGCAATTGGATTTGCCCAAAAATCAATTTTTAAATTTAAGTTAAGTCAAATTTTGTTAAACAACCATTTTTAAAATTGAACCAAAATAAGTTTGACAAAACATAAAACTAATTATGCCAAAGTTTCTACGTGTCATAATCTTTCCAGAAATATAAAGTTTGCAAAAATTGGCCGAGCCAATAAAAGTAGTGATAGATCTAATCTACAGGGACCTATCTGCAAAAATTGCTGAAATAAAATAAAACAGAAAATCCTGGGAACAATTCTCCACGCGGCAGTCTCCGATTGGCTGGGCGTGCTGATTGTGCTGCTGACTGGAGATGACGCTGCGCCGACTTGGCAATGACGTGGCCCGCTACGATTCGCCGGTACCCGTTCGATTGAAGGATATAATCTTGGCCGTACGATCGCGATCTAACGGACGAGATCTAATAGATAGAAGGAAGTGTCGCGGCTTGCCGGAGTTGCTCGGTGGCCGAGCTCCGCGGTGCCGCCATGGCCGGAGAACGCGAGACGGCGAAAAATAGGGGGAGGGGGACCACAGGGTATACCACGGGACGCGGGAGGTCGAGGCGGAGCCGGTGGTGCAGACGAGGCTGTGGAAGGTGCTTCTGGTGGTCGACGAACACCCGCCGGAGTCGATGGGGCGGCGACGGCTTCGGTCGAGCAAGCTCCCGTCGATCTGGCGCGGCAACAAATCATGAAAAAATTTCACGAGGTGCGCAAGGGTGAAACGAAAAGGATGGGACAGGAGGGAAGACTCGAGGTCGACGTTTCTCACCGGCGTTCAAGAAATACGGCGGCGGCTATGGCGGCACAGCGAGCTTGATTCTTGGCAGCCTGGGGGTGTATTGGCTAGGGTTTTTGGGGGCTTTGGGAGAGGGGGTTGTGGGGTTTAAATAGGCAGAAGGAATCGGATCGAAACGGTTTGAAACCACCGATTTTTGCTCGGATTTGGCTAGGGTTTGGATGTTGTTTTCTTGCGGGAGAGGATGAAGGCAGTGACGTCATCGCCTGCGTCATTGGTGGGGCCCACATGGCAGTGAGGGAGAGGGAGAGTTGGGCCGTGGGCTGCTGTTGGGCTTCTGCGCGCTGCACCATGCGGTAGATAGCTGCGTTTATTTATTTATTTTGTTTAAAACTTTTTCCAAAACTGAAAACTTGTATATCTTTTGATTTATAACTCCAAATGGATTCAAACCAAATTCTATAGTTTTGTAAAATAAAATACTTTGTGTTAAAACTTTCAAAAATCATTTTCCAACTTTTCAAATTTTGAAAATTCAAACATTACATAAAGGTTTAAATAGATCTTTATGTTAAATTTTATAAATAGCATTTTATAACATTCTTTTGAACTTAAATTTAAAATCCATACCAAAATATGAGTAATCATATTACATATCACTCAATAAGATAATTGTGCACTAAAACATTTTGTTTATAAAGGAGTTTGATAATTTAAAATGAGATCGAAACTCGAATTAAAATCCAAATAAATATTTTCATTCAAAATCAAAAATAAGTTCCAATACATACAAACAATTCACAACCAAACATTTAACTCAAAGGAGTTTACCACAATACTTCAAAATAATATATTGGACATAGTTAGTCCTTTTAATATATATTTTTCATACATAGGTTTTCAAGTGGAAATAATATTCCAACTTTTGAAACATACAAATGCAACAATACAATATGCAGATGAATGCATGCATGATTTTTCTTTTCAAAGCAAAATACATAATAGTTTTCAAAAGTTTTAAATTTTTCTGATTTTTCAACTTTTTGAAAAACTTGGGATGTTACACGAAATCGGGAGTGGCGGAAAACCCGCGATGACTCGCAAGATCAGTGCACACCCGCTGAGGAAATAGAGGAAGAGTGCAGATTCCACATGTTCAATGGGGAGGATGGAAAACTTCACTCAAGACACCTGTTGAAGGACTGCAGAAAATTCACCAGACTGGCGACCGAGTACGCCCGCCGCTTCCACACACCCCCTGTTGCAGGGCAACCGGAGCCCCTCCAGCACTTCCTGCACCCCCAGCAGCCGGGCACATGGCGGGTGTGGTACATCATCAGCCACGCATAGAAGCTCCTGGCGCGGCAGGCGATCAGTACCCCGAACCTCGCGGTAAGATGAACATGATACAGAAGGGACGCCCTTCCAATAGGGAACAAAAACTCATAACTCGCCAAGTCAATTTGGCCACCATGGCTCCTCCTGCTGTGCCCGAGTACCTGAAGGGGTCAGAAACCAGCAACACATTCTCCCGCGACGGTCACCCGCCGACCGTTGTTCGTCCAGGGCACGCCGCTTTGGTACTCAACGCTCAAATCGGCGGCTTCGCCATGTCCAAGGTCTTCATGGATGGAGGGAGTGGAATCAATATCTTGTTTGCCGACACTCTTCGCAAAATGAACCACTCAACCGAAAATCTGGCAAAATCAGATAACACCTTCCATGGCATCGTCCCGGGCAAAGCAGTCTACCCGCTCGGCACGGTAAAATTCCCAGTAGTCTTTGGTGAGCCGGGAAACTTCATGACAGAGAAGATCGACTTCAAAGTCGTCGACTGGAAGTCACAATATCACGCCATCCTTGGGCGTCCGACGTTCGCTCGTTTCATGGCGGTCCCGCACTACGCTTACCTTAAGCTGAAGATGCCGGGACCCAATAGTGTCATCACGGTGAGCGAAACTTCCAACGTTCGGACAACTGCGACAGGGAGTTCAGCAAAATATCCGAGATGTTCGGCATGCAGGAGCAACTTGCAGAGATTTCCCTCACCAACGACCACACACTCCTTCCGAAGCTAAAAAGTCAGCACCTGACAGTGCCTTCAACGCTACAAATGATACCATGTCACATCAGGTGCACCGATGGATCCGTCGAAGACAGTCAACGTGTCATCAAGTTTAACTCCCGCTTAGGAAGGCGCGCTCGTCAACTTCCTCCGTGAGAACTGGGAAATCTTTGCCTGGTGTCCAGCCGACATGCCAGTTATTCCCAGGTAATTTGCCGAGCACTCCCTTCAACTATTTCTAGACACTCGACCTGTGAAGCAGACGATGCATCGATTCTCCGAACCGAAGCGAGAAGCCATCGGTCAGGAAGTCGACAGGTTACTCGCAGCCAAGTTTATTCGCGAGATCAAAAAATCAGACTGGGTGGCAAATCCCGTCCTTGTACCAAAAAAGAAGTCAGACATACTTCATATGTGTGTCGACTTCACATCCCTGAACAAGTGTTGTCCCAAAGACCACTTCCCGCTACCCCGCATCGACCAGATAGTCGATCCAACTGCGGGTTGCACGCGTCTATCCTTCCTGGATGCCTACTCGGGCTACAACTAGATAAGGATGAAGGTCGAAGATGAGGAGAAGACAGCCTTCATAACGCCATACGACGTCTACTGCTACACCACAATGCCCTTCGGGCTCAAGAACGCGGGTGCCACGTACCAGCGCATGATGCAAAACTGCCTCAGGGAGCAAATCGGATGCAACGTCCAGGTCTATGTCGATGATATCGTCATCAAAACAAAGAAGGAGGACACGCTCCTCGAAGACCTACGCGAAACATTCGCCAACCTCAAGCACTACCATATCAAGCTAAACCCCAAGAAGTGTGTCTTTGGCGTGCCAGCCGGACAGCTCTTAGGGTACCTTGTTTTGGCTCGAGGCATTGAGGCCGACCCGGAGAAGATACAAGCCATCTTAACCATGTCACAGCCAACCAAACTTTGAGAAGTGCAGAGGCTAGCAGGTCGGGTGGCTGCACTTAGTCGATTCATTAGCAAGCTCGGCGAAAAAGCACTCCCATTCTATCAGCTGATGAAGAAGTCAGACAAATTCGAGTGGACGCCAGAAGCTCAAGCAGCCTTCATCGACCTCAAGCGCGCACTCACAACCCCTCCAATCTTGGTCGCGTCGCGGGAGCGGGAGCCGCTATATCTATATGCCTCCGCCACCAACAGGTGGTCAACACCGTGCTTGTGGTCGAGCGCGCGGAGGAAGGTCACACCCATGGCATACAGAGACCTGTCTACTACCTCAGCGAGGTTCTTTCCATATCAAAACAGCGGTACCCGCACTATCAAAAGCTGGCCTACGCCGTATTCATGTCATCGCGCAAGGGCGCGCACTACTTCGCTGAGCACCCGATAACTGTTGTTAGCTCGGAACACTCGGTGACATCCTTACCAACCCCGATGGAACCAGACGAGTCGCCAAGTGGGTCATCGAGCTAGGACCTCGAGATATCAAGTATGAGCACCCGAAAGCAATCAAGGCGCAGCTACTTCCTGACTTCACTACCGAGTGGATCGAGGCCCAGCTGCTAGGAGTCCTAGATGTGTCCAACTCCTGGGTCATGTACTTTGATGGGTATGTCCGCCCAGTGAGAACCAGGGTGTGCTGGGCCTGTCCTCCATGGCCCTCGACACTCGGTGGCCGAATTTCGCTAAGGACCAGGCTTACGTCCTGGAGAGACCCGCTAGGCAAATCGCCTCGCGAAGGCTCAGGAGGCAGCAGAGGCCTACGGAGGCCCCCCCTACTGCTGCCCCCTCTGCAAGGAGATCTTCCCTAAAGGGAAGTCAACGCCGAATCCTCCACAGAGCACCCTGGCCCTCGCGGGGATTCCTTCGCTGCAAAGCAACCTCTGCAGAGCGCAGATGGGCTCTGCAGCGGCCGCAAAATGACGCGCGCTGTCGGGGGAATACTTTCTGGATTAACCCGCGGCCCAATGCGACTTAACTTACTCGCACGGGCAAAGGCCCACTTGGGAGCAAGCCCAATATTGAACCGCCATAAGGGGAAAGATCTAGAAGACATATCCCGGAGGACGTGAAGACCAAGTAGTCTCCGAGTAGGCCTCTGTGGATGTATTCCTTATGGGGAAGTTTCCTTTTGTAACCTAGCGAGCCTCTGTGTATATAAAGAGGACTCGCAGGACTTAGAGCGGGTCAAGCTATCAAGCCCCAAACCCTAGCTCATACGGCGAGTACCAGATCGGATCGCCTCCATTGTAACACCTCGATTATCATATCAATACCAATCTAGGGTAGGCAGGAAGTAGGTCTTTTACCTCACATTGAGGGGGCCGAACCTGGGTAAATCTGTGTTGATCTTTGTTCCTGCGATCCCAAGCTCGGAGATGCTTGACTCGCGTAATCCCACACCTACGAAGTCATCTATGACACCTGACGTGACAAACCCACGACAGTTGGCGCCCACCGTGGGGCCTGCGGTCAAAAGCGTCACGTTCCGCGCAGGATCGAAATCAGGCTTCAAGGACATCGCCATCGGCCAAGTTGAAGACATCAATGGGGTCCCCTTCATCGACGACTCAGAGTGGGGACCCGAGGCAGATCGCATCGAGTTCGGATACATCGTTCCCATCGGATCAGTAAAAGTTTTCGTCGGATCCGTCAGTCGCAGATCTATGGACGCGACTCAAGGAAGCGAATCGGTGAAGGAGCTGCGGCCGGTCAGGGTCCGCGTGTTGGAGGAGCTACAACAAGCTACGGCAAGATTCCCCATCCCCGTCCCGTCAAGACCTGTTTGGGGATCTCTACCAAATCAGGAAGGAGACCTCAAGATTGAAGAGATTGAAGCTATCAGGACGGAACTCTGTGAAGAGGCACAAAGACTCGCGGCTGAGCGCGAAAAACTCCAAGAAGAAGGTCGACGACTCCGTCGCTGCCAGCCGAAGCACCAGGCGGTGCGAACCAAGATGACATCTGAGCGCAAGAAACTCCAAGAAGAAGAGTGGCGACTCCGTCGTTGGCAGCAAAAACATCAGATCAAGATGGACAAAGGAGAGATGAAATCACAGTTCCACGGCGACCCAGAGAGCAACGTGCACGCCGCGATAGGGATATTGTCAAAGATAGCACCGGTTGGAGACACACGAGCTGATAAGGAAGCTCGCTATGCGATCGACCTACTACAAACCGCTGCTTTGCAACAAGCAAATATGTATGGAGTCACGCCCAATGAGCCGCAAAATGAGGTATCATGGGGAGGAGAAAGGTACAGCGTCGAAGAAGTGGTCAACCAGCTAGCAGGTTTGCAGGTATCATTGGAAAAAGAAAAGAAGATAGAAGGCGAGTCACGATGACCGGAGCGACTCAGCCATCCCAGATTGAAACTGATTCAGAAGAAGGCTCAGCGCCAGTAAACTCCTATTCATTATTAAAAGGACCAGCATGTCTTGGAGAGGAAATACGACTCACTCGTTTCCCCCCGAACTTCGATGAGTCGCAGCGAGTCACCACCTATCGCAGTGACCAAGACCCTGCCTTATGGATAGAAGATTACGAGGCAAGCATAACAGGGGCTGATGTGACTCAAGAAATACGCGCGAAATACTTCCACTTGGCAATACAGGGAGAAGCTAGGGATTGGCTGTTAAGGCTGCCATCAAAATCAATAAGCACATGGGAAGACTTGAAGGACAAGTTCATCGCAGATTCCAAACAGAAGATATGAAAAACCTTAGACAATGCATTCAAAAAGAGGACGAATCAAGCGGCGACTGGATCAAAAGAGTCGCGGAGATCCTTGGCTCCGCCAAAAACTTAACAGTACAAGCTGCAATACAAGCTATGAGAAAGAACTGTAGATTTGAGCCGTTGGTGCACAAATTAAGTCGCGCTGAGCACAAGATTGATAGTTTCGACCAGCTTTTGGCAACGGCTAACAAGTATGCAAAGACAGATAAAGGGACAGGCGGCTTATCACAGAACCCAACGGGGAAACTGCCAGTCGCGAAGACAGAACGTCGCGCACACCAGATGCAAGAGCAAGGGAGTGATAAGGCCTTACCCCCTAATAACTGCAAGGGGATCTTCGACGTGCCTTGCGACTTACATCGCAGGAGAGATGGCAGGCCAGCGGGTCACACAAAGGCGCAATGTCATTATTACCGGAGGTGGAAAGAAGGCGACACGCCAGATACAGCTCGCAGCAGATCGATGCAGCACAAGAATAAATCTAGCTCTCGTCAAGAGCCTGACGTTTTACCTAGAAGAAACATAGGACAGTTTCATACAGTGGAAGTACAAACAACGGACGGAAGCCGGAAGAGCGGTCAGATTTCAACGCCAGAAAGGTATCGTCGCTGGACAGAGCAATCGGTTATTTGGAGTCGCGGCGATCACCCCCCAGAAGTAAGAGATCCAGGACAGCCAGCTCTGTGGTCACGCCTGAAGTCGCGGGATACAAGTTAAGTAAGGTCCTAATGGACGGAGGAGGAAGAGTAAACATCCTATATCAAGACACGCTCCGAAGAATGAATATACCCGAGACAAGGCTGCGACCATCCAGGAAAGAAATTCAAGGCATAATCCCAGGAGCTGTTACGCGACCAATCGGAAAGATAACACTTGAAGTTAGCTTTGGAACAGAGCGGAACTTCCGCACAGAGCTCCTAGACTTTGAGGTTGTAGCAGTCAAAAGCTCATATCATGCGATCTTTGGAAGAGAAGCCTATGTCAAATTTACCGCTCGCCCCTGCTACGTCTACCTACAGTTAAAGATACCAGGACCAAACGATGTTATTACAATATATGGAGACAGGCAGAGAGCGTTAGAGTGCGAGAACACAGGCTCAGTACTCGCAGAAGAAGCCTACATTGCCAACTCCTTACATGGGTATCAGTCGCAGATCAGTGATCGCAGCTCAAAACGAGTCGCGTTGGAGGTACCGCGGAAGCGGCCAACAGGATGCAGCCACCGGATGGTAAATACCCACCGAGAAGTCGCGCATCAGCAAGATAATGCCCCAGAGGTCGCCTTGATACAAAAAGAAGACAAGAAATGGCGCATGTGCATAGACCCAGCCTCGATCAACAACCCCAGCCAAAGGGGCTCAGTTATCGTGAGACCTTACAAAGCAAACTCAACTCAACATAAGTCGCAGCTCAGTGCGGCTAATCGCTTAACAAAGTTGCTCTCTGCTTCAACATGAGATATACATCGGAGCTATCATGCTCGACCCGAGTCGCTTCTAGCGACTCAAAATTGAACCAATCAGGTGTTCAACCCACTCCGTTAGGAGTATTAATTCGCAAATAAGTGCGATGAGTATCAAGTATGCATGGCCTGCGGGGAATAGAAAACCCGCATTAAAGGGCCTGCATCATCCTGTAACACCCTGTAAAACATCGAGTCCTTTGCCACTCCTTGATTTTCTTGGCAAGAGTTAGTTTTGGGAAGATACTACCCCGACGGCGTTGGAAGGAAATGGCGCCGCATTGGAGAAAAGGACTATCTGTGGTTTCCCTTTGACTATTGCAATTGAAAAGAGCAAGCCAGAAATCTATTGAAGGTGGGATACCCAGATAATCTTCGTAGAGGACGTGGAAGTTGCTCACTTGCAACATCGAATTAGGGCCAATATCATGGAAGCGGAGACCTAACCGCTACATCAAGGAGCGGAAGAAGAGAGAGCCCGGGGGCTTGAACCCGCGCTCAACATGCTCCGCAAAAACCACTACTTCTCCTGGTTGAGGATTGGGGATTACCTCCTCACCAGCCGCCCGCCATTCGCATTGATCTTTTGGCGGAAGAAGGCCCCGTGCAGATAGGGATTCCAGGAAATCTTCGCCGACCCACGAGCCTTCCCAGTTGCACTTGCGGCGAGACATTTTTCTCAGATCGATGGAGATATCCACCGAAGGATTGTGAGTACGAGAAGCGAGATTGGAGGCGGCGGAAAGGAGTAGCGGATGCGTAATGCAGGACTTGATGCAGAACGCTGGGGAAAACGATGAGCCAAGTTAAATAACCCAGACGCGGAAGACGTTTAGATCTGAAAATCAACCATCAAGACAGGATAAGTCACGTTCTTGAGCCGCCAAGAAGAGTTATAAGCCGCAGATTGGAAATAAGAAAATTGGAGTTCAGCTGGGATAATTCACGTGCGCGGCTCAGGGGTCTGTTAAGACGAAGGAGCCTTCACTCGAAATCCAAGCTAAACTTGGGGCTAATGTCGGGGGAATACTTTCTGGATTAACCCGCGGCCCAATGCGACCTAACTTACTCGCATGGACAAAGGCCCACTTGGGAGCAAGCCCAATATTGAACCGCCATAAGGGGAAAGATCTAGAAGACATATCCCGGAGGACGTGAAGACCAAGTAGTCTCCGAGTAGGCCTCTATGGATGTATTCCTTATGGGGGAAGTTTCCTTTTGTAACCTAGCGAGCCTCTGTGTATATAAAGAGGACTCACAGGATTTAGAGCGGGTCAAGCTATCAAGCCCCAAACCCTAGCTCATACGGCGAGTACCAGATCGGATCGCCTCCATTGTAACACCTCGATTATCATATCAATACCAATCTAGGGTAGGCAGGAAGTAGGTCTTTTACCTCACATTGAGGGGGCCGAACCTGGGTAAATCTGTATTGATCTTTGTTCCTGCGATCCCAAGCTCGGAGATGCTTGACTCGCGTAATCCCACACCTATGAATTCATCTATGACACCTGACGTGACAAACCCACGACACGCGCCTCTGCGCGCGGTGACGACGACGCCGCAGTTGCCATTTTGGTGATTAAAGGAGTCAACAAAGCCGCGCCATGCGCAACGGACTACAAGGATTTCCTCTTTGGTGATAATGGGACCGGCCGGCGCTACGCTCCAAGGCCGATGTCACCGTGGGCACCCCCATGTTCCTCTGCAGCCCCACCTGGCCGTCCTGGATGGACGGTGGCTTTTCTGCCACAGGCATCAGCTTTACGCCCATGGACTGCGTCCATGGATAGCTGGGCTGCGGTGCACCGTGCTCCTCCTTCTGTCGCCATGTGGTAGCCCTTCTGCTGCGCGAGCACAGGGAAGAGGCCCGGGGCGCCTATAAAAGGAGGCGGTGCTCCACTGTATCAAAGGATCGCACTTTCATTCTAGCTTAGCTACCTACGCGCAAGGAAGAAGAAAAAAACCGTTTCCCCTTCCTTCCTTGTGCACCCCACTGCCAAAAGAGAGCCCTCGGCAAGCTCATTGTACTGTGACCTCCATAGCAGTGCAATACAGACAAGCAGGAGTAGCGGTTTTACCTCCACACGAGGGCCGTGAACCTGGGTACGGGCTGGTGTTCATCTCTGTCGTGATGTCCCTCCTCATGCTCGACGAGCACCGTCGCCGTGCAGGTTGAGGGTTGTTTGACCAACATGTTCAACCCCTTACATGAACTCTCTTCGTGAGTTTGACCACCCCTATTTCGTGGGAGTCATTCTCCGACAATTGGCGCGCCAGGTAGGGGGCTGAGGCGCGTCTTCAACCTTCACAGACCTCTGCACCATGACGGATACTCGCGCAGCTCGCGCCACCCGGCGGGCGTCAGGCAGTGCCACCACCGTCCTCGTGCCAGCCTCGCTTCGGGGCGCAACACCGCTGAGCCGCGTGTGGAGCACCCCGAGGACGCCGACGGCCACCACGACGACCGCTACGACGAAGACGTCGACCACGGACACGGCGAGGACACTGAGTCCTCGCATCCGTCCCAGCGCCACAGCGCCTCCACTCTTGGGCGTCCAGCACCCAGTCCGAACACCGTGCTACTCATGGCTGCGGAGCTCTTCCGCTACCGTCCCACCACCGAAGCGCACGACAACTGGCTCGGCCTCCACCAGCACCTCGTTGACATCGCGGCTGCACCGCGTGCAGCTCCGGCGACGTCATGCTCTCTGGTGCACCACAACTCCGGGCGCGCAGGAACCACCGCGCACGGCGCACCACCGCCGCCGCCCCCGCCGCCGCATCCGCCGGGACCGCCTCCGGCTGCGGCTCACAAGGCCGCCTCCCACGCGTCTTCGCCGCGCGATTGCCAAATTGTGCAGCGGACTCCTCCGGACGCGCGGGTGGAGATGGAGCGCCAGAAGGACCTCCAGAAGCGCATCGTCAAGGAAATCGGCCAGGCGGGGCGGCAGAACCGCAGAGCTCTTCAGGGCGGCATTGCCTCATACGCCACAGGATGCGCAGCCTTCACCTGCAGCCTGCGTCGCGTCGTCTGGCCACAGAAGTTCAGGTCTGACCTGCCCAAGGGCTACGATGGCACGAACAACCCCATCAAGTTCCTGCAACTCTACACCACCTCCATCCAGGCCGCAGGGGGAGATGACAAGGTCATGGCCAACTGGTTCTCCCACACCCTCAAGGATTCTGCCTTGTCGTGGCTCCTGAACCTCCTCGAGGACTCCATTGACTCATGGGAGGAGCTCTGCAAGCAGTTCGTTGCAAACTTCAAGGGCACGTACGAGCACACCCTCACCTACAACGACATGCGCGCTGTGCGCCAGAAGCCTGGCGAGACCCTCCACAAGTACTTCCAGCGCTTCAGCCAAGTCCGCAACAAGATCCCGAACATCCCGGACTCACATGTCATTGCTGCCTTCAGAGAGGGCATCACCAACCACAGGATGCTCGAGAAACTCGCATCCACGATACCCTCTCCTCCGTGGTGAAGCTTTTCGACATCGCGGACAAGTGCGCCAAGGCAGAAGAAGGCCTCCTTTTCGTCAAGGTGGGCTCAGCGGACGACCCTATCGAGGGATCCAAGACTCAGAAGAGGCGTGACGAGACAAAGCGCAAGCCTACCGCTGTTCTAGCGGCAGAGCCCGATGCCAAGCAGCTTCGCGAGGACTCCCCCGAGGCCGCCGAGAAAAAGGTGAACAACCGCCGTTTTGCATCTACCACAACAGGCGCGGCCATGCGACCGAGAACTGCTTCGACCTCAAGCAGCTGAGCAAGAAGCGCGAGCAAGAAGAAGGCAGCGGTAGCCGCGGCAGAGGCCATAGCTACCGCAAAGGCGGGCATAAAGGCAACTACCAGAAGCCACAGGGGACTCCGGCGAACGCCGCCGAGAAAAACAACAACCTCCCCGACGAAGAGCCCGGGGGTTACCAGGCCCCTAGGGGTGCCATGGCATGCATCCTCGGTGGATCCCAAGCGCCCAAGTCCAACAATCAGTTCAAGCAGTTCGCTCGCGAGCTCAATGCATCGCTTCCTGGGATCAAGACGTCATGGCCCTCAAGTGGTCCCAGTACACCATCACCTTCGACGCCAAAGATCACCCCAAGTCGACCAATACTGTTGGCACCCTCCCGTTGGTGTGCACCCCCACCATCAACAATATCGCCGTCGGCAAGACGCTCATTGATGGGGGTGCAGGCCTGAACGTCATCTCTGTCGAGACCTTCGAGACACTTCAAGTGCCCTACGAGTGGCTTATGCCCTCCAGGCCCTTCACAGAGGTCAACAATGGCTCAATCTCGCCTCTGGGGCAAGTGAGGCTCGCGGTCACCTTCGGCACGTAGCAGAACTACCGCACGGAGCTAATCAACTTCGACGTCGCGCACATTGGCCTGCCCTACAACGCCATCCTCAGCTACCCCGCCCTCGCGAAGTTCATGGCCGTCACACACCACGCCTACAACATGGTCAAGATCCCTGGCAGCGGTGGCACCATCACCATCCATGGTCACGTACAGGATGCCACGCGCGCTGTCGAGATTGCCTACAAGGCCGCTGCCATGCCGTTCCCGCTGACGAGGACATGGAGCCTCTCGGGAGGCCAAAGAAGAAGAAGCAGTTGTTCACTCAAGAGCTAGCATCTACGAAGAAGGTGTCGCTGAGCACCAGTGGCTCTATCACATCCCAAATTTGGAAACTCAGAAAAACTTAGTTTCACAAGACCCAAATTTCAGAACCAACAAAAACTTTTTGAATTGTTTCACTGATGATAGTGCTTTCCTTCCCATTGCTATGTTGAACCTTGTGTGACCTGTTGTTTAAGTTGTTTGACTAGTGAATATTAAACCTAAGAACTCAACCAAGGTAAAAATATTATTGACTTTGGTGATCATGTCATGACAAGAAAATATTCCATGTATCGTTTTCCATTCTTATTTTGGCCAACTCCATTTCAATGATACTTGTTTAGCAACAACCAAAACTAATACCCATTATTTGAGAAAGTAAAAGTATTTCCAAAACTATGTGTTCCCACAAATGTGGAGATCTATATGCTATCTCCTATCTATCTTTTAAACTTGATATTTTGCATTTGTATGCAACTCCCATTTTATAAGCTTTGATTATCATTACATTTTAAAAAAACACAAGTGGGAAATATATTACCCCACATATTTTGTCTCGCTCAAAACCCTTTTCAAAAATACAAAGGTGGAGTTGAGGTAGTTTTAAACATCATCTTGTCATAATTAAGTGTGATCATATTTATAAGATAGTATTGTTAATTATGTAAATGGTGGTGTGATTAATCCTTGTGGTTTGAATTGTGTGGACTTGGTTGGGTGTTGATCTTGTTGTGATAGTTTGCTTATTGGACTTATGATTGTATTGATTGTTAATTCTTGTTTTATTGTTTGCTTGGGTGAATAATTACACCAATATACTTGAGTAGTAAATTAAAAACACACTTGGCAACAAATTTGGAATGTGACTTAAATTTAAAACAAACTCCTCCAATTATTCAACAAATAGAAATTAAGATCATGAGTTAAAGAAATGATCTTAATATATTCATCTACCTACCTCACTCTCTATTTCTCTCAAGCAAATATTTTCTTTATGAAATTAATTCCATGGATGAGGTAAAAAGATGACCATCTCCCTCTCATACCCCTCCCTTCCCAAAATTATATAGTTACCACTTAATTTTATTTAAACTATGAAATCCTATTTTATTCTTTTGATTCAATTCAAATGTGTTTGTTTCTGACAAACACAAATAAAAAAGCTAATATATTTATCAAGGAAGTTCCAAGAGTTCAAAAATAATATTTGAACTTGCTTTTAAAATTTCTAAAGGATTATAAAATTATATTCAAGAAAAATGCCTTATTTAAACCCTATGAACAAAATTTGTTCAAAACATTTTATTTTGACTTCCCAATTTTTGTGTAGCTTCTACATGTATATGGGAGGCTACATGAATTTTCTCATATTTTTGTAAAATGTTTAAATACCCCAAACAATTCCCTAAAACGCTACTGGTTTTAAAATAAAACAAAAAAGGACTAAATCGTAAATAGAAAAAGAACTTCAAGGGGTTTTCTGCCAAACCATCGTCCTCCTCCTGTAGCAGCAGTGCTGCGCATCGCGTGTCGTTCGCCAACGTCGCTCGCCGCCCGGACCCCCCTCCTCTCCGCTGCCCTGCAAGAAGGATAAGGAGGCCCCCCACGACGCTCTGCTCTCCTTCATCTCTCACTCGCCCTCCTGCTCTCTCCCTCTTCCTCTGTCTCTCCCCTCCAAGACCGAACCCTAGCCGAGCTCGCCATCGAGCGCCGCCGTCGATGGAGACCGCCTGGAGCAGATCGAAGAGCACCAGAAGATCGGCCTCATCGTCCTCTCCATCCTAGCCCAAGGAATCGTCGCGGGAGGCAATGAATCGAGCAGCACATCGCCGTCTTCTTCATCTCCGGCCGCCAAACATCGAGCAAGTGCGCGAGCCGTACATACCGCCATTCCCCGCCATTCTCGTCCCCCTGAGATCCCCTCCTCGCGTTCTAACTCCGGGACATCGCCATTTCTTTTTAGGATCACCGGAGCGCCGTCGCCGTCCTCGCCCGGAGCTCCAGCTCGCCTCCTCGTGCCTCTGCGCATGACGCAACGAGGAAGAAGACCCGTACCCCTTCGTTTGTGCATGGGCCGTGGCTGGGCCTCGATCCGTGCCGCACGGCTGGGTCTGGGCCAGATCCAGCCCAGTGACGATTTTTTTATAGTAGATCTAATATCTGTTTGTTTTCCTGTTTAAATTGCAGTAGAGGTTTAATTCAATTGTGGTTAATGTGTGCTAGCAATTTGATTGATTTAAATTTTGTAGCATTCCTGTGTGTTTTGTTAAACATCCAGAACTGGTGTCTTGCAAAAATATAATTTTGTGTGCCTTCTAGATTAAATCTTGTAGGAAGTATCCTTTTCACCAAATATTTAATATCCAGAGTTTTATAACTCCAAAAATTGCAAACTAAAATTCTATGGAAAGCTTGAAGTGATACCTTTCCAGATCTGTTGGTCTTGTATGCAAATGAAACCTAAAACAAAAGTTCTATTCATTCTTAAAAACACATCAGTAGCTCTTTGATGATTTTTGTAGGTTTTTGTGAGATGAATTTTGGAGTAAATCCAATTGGCCTGTCTTCTATATGTGTAGGAGAACATATCCCTAAATTGGTTTGAATTTAGGAGTCACTTATTGACTGTGGTGCTAATTATAAGGTTTAGACCTTTTCTGCCTATTTTTATTAGGCCTTTAATTAATTGTGTGTTATAACTTTATTGTTATAGATGTGTTTCCTAGCTTGTGTAGGGTGGTAATCCACTGTTGTGATGTGTTTCCTTAATCTTGCTAGCATGTTAGGAGAGTTATTTGTGAATCATGTGTTTGTTAGGGTTTTATTTCCTATATAGCTTTTCTCCTAGTAATTAGGAATTTGTTAAGCTTGTTGATTTTGATGTGAGAATATTGTGGGTGATTAATATGTATGCCTTGCTGGTTATTGGTTGTTGTGATACTGTTGCTTGCATGTTACTATTGTTTAGCTGCTATAATATGTTAGTACTGTTAGTGGCATGTGTTAGGCTTAATTGAGTTAAACATATGTTGTTTAGTGGTGATTGAAGCAACCAACAAGTAGTTAATTATGCTTGTGTTGCTTGATATTTTGAATTAGCGAGATAATCTTTTTAACTAAGTTTGGGCTACTGGTTGCTTAGGTTGCTAATAGTGCATAGCCTTGCTGGTTAGTAGAAACTATTTGGTGACTTAACTTTTGTCTGAAGTATTTCCTGATTAGAAAAAATGGTTGTTAATTACCTCTAGTTGAGGATGTCCTTGTGCCCTCTTGTTTTGGCATGTGTATGGTGTTATACTCCTGATTAGTATAATGCCCTTGTAAATGTAGATCTTAGTTTGTTGCTTGATTAAAATAGTGCTATGTTGTGGTTTGTTCCTTGTTTGTATACCACTTGTGTTTTGGTTTGCTTATTGACTGTTGTTTTATTTTCATGTTGCGACGCTAGAGATAAACGCTACCGGAGTGGTATTTGGGAAGGATTTATCGGAGAAGTATGAGAGTTTATTTCTTTGATCAATGAGGAGAAGTCCAGGAACATCATGCTGGAATCAGGCAAGCTACTCTCTGAGCTTGCACCTACATATATATATGCATCTACTTTGATCAAATGTTTTACTTTTAAAGCAAAGATTATAAAACCTTTTCCAAAAAGTATATGGAAACTATTTTGCCACCAATGTAGATATATAAGATAGAGTATATCAAACTATAGGATGGGAAAAATATTGTTTACTCCAAACTCCTTTGAAATTACTTGTGTGGATATGGAATACCGAGATGTCGGTATGGAAGTGGAGAACTGGAGAATGGAGGTGTTTATGAAAAATGCACATTGTGTCTTTGTACTATGACGACCAGCCAATAAACTGTGCGACCACGTTTACCCCCATATGGGAACGGGGCTTAGTCATATAATTTGCTCTTATTAGTATGTGATACCTCATTGACGGAGATGACTCCGTTATGCGTGAGGGGATGGTTTGTGAACTCCCCTGACCTGGGTCCTCGCTCAAACTCTATGGAAAGATAAGGAGGAGGATTGAAGACTTCATAAATGTGGTCGCCGGGAAAAACATATGAATCCTCACACTTGGGGTTGCCGACGGGGACCGGACTGAGTGTCGATGGGAATTATCATATGGGTAGGATCCTATACTAGCATGAGCAAAGGAGAGGCTATGATCGGTGGCTCAACTTCGCATACACCTTGTATGGCGGGACGTGGCTGACACGATGAGCTACCGGATGGATGTGGGTTAAAAGCGTGCTACCTCTGCAGAGGGTAAAACTATTCGAATAACCAAGTCCTCGGATATCGACAGTTGGGAGGCTGTCCTCTGACCATGTGCAAGTTTTGGAAATGTTTTAAGATTTGAAAGGAAAATGGAGATGTTGTTTATGTGCAACTATACCGATGAGTCGGTATGAGGTTGCTGGAAAAGAGGAGGACCCTGTGAGGCTATGGTCGAGAAGTGCAAAGTTTTGTGTCTTGAAAGTGGAAATGTTTTATGCAACTATACAAAAGGGTTGGTAAAAGGTTGTTGGAAAAATGATTTGACCAGGAATGGTTTTGGTCGGAAAAGGAGGAGTTTTGGAGAAATAAACAAATGGTGGTTTTCCGGGGAAAATGTTTATTAAAGAGACTTCTTACCTTTTTCAACAAAGATGTATTTTCGGGAAAAAGTTTTAAAAAGAAAATTCTTACAAAGATAGATTTATGGGAAAAAGTTGTAAAAGTCTTCTTTCTTTTTTTCAACAAAGATATAGAGATGTCTTCTCAAAATAAAGGTTTTTATTATAATAAAAATGATGCTATTGCATGTTCATTCCGGGGGTAGTTTGCGAGTACATTCAAATGTACTCATATTGGTTTCGTCCCTGGCTATTGTCTTAGCCAGATTCTGAAGAGGAGCAGTTCGAAGAAGAAGTGGTTAAGGACGTCAATGCGAACTAGGGCGCTTCCCAGTCAGCTGCCTGTAGGGTTAAGGCAAATGACTTGGGCTCCACGCTGTTTGGTGATTTCCGCTGCAAGTACATGTTGAAGCTATGACTTCAATCAAGTAAGTATTTTTATTCGGTATTTATGGGTGTTCTGTGATGCCAATTCAAGTTATGTGCAACAACAGACTGATCATGGGATTGTTGCAGGAAACATAACGAGTATCTCGGATACCTAATCCGGGGTCCTCACAGACTTGGTATCAGAGCCATACTGACTGTAACAGACCATAGTTAGCATGGACGTTAGTTAGGAAAGAAATATTTTGTTAAAGATATATTGTTTCCAAAAACATATTTTTATCTAAGGAAGTCCAAAAATAACTTCCACTCTTCTCACCTTCTCAAATATTTCCGAGTCTCGTCCCTCTATTTAAGATTTTCCAAGGATTTCTCTAATCCCTCTTACCCATTCAAAATACTTGACGATGAACCCAAGTGAGACCTAATTAGCTAGCACCCACAAGAAGAAGTTTCCATCCCAAATACTCGACATTCAACATCAAGGTGATGGATCCGCAAATACCAATATTATCGATATCAACAAAGCAAGAGACCTTCAAAGACCTCAACTCAACATCAACAATTCTACTCAGTTACTACCTCGACAACCTCAAGTATTCCAGTTGAAGACTAAGGCGAAAACTATTTTTGGAAAGAAATATATTACTACCTAAATTATTTGTATCTAAGGAAGCCTAAGTATAACTTCCATTCTTTTCAACTTCTCGAATTATTCTACCCCTTGTCCCTCGTTTAAAGGTTTCTCAAAAGTTTCCGTCTGTTGTCTTACCTCCATTCAAGCTTACATACTTGACGATATCCCAAACCAGACCCATAGGATCGATAGGATAAGCTCGTTTTACTTGAGCAACCCCACCTTCCACGGTATTAAACGTCTGTTGGTGCTAAAAGTGCCTTGATTGATCTTTGCTGTGTGTTGCATTTATTGTGTGTTGTTTTCCTTGTGTGTTTTATAAAACACGCCTTGTCGGGAACCCAAAGTAACCACACTTTTATCTGTTGCTTTAATTTTGATTGTTTGCAAAAACCTTTTTGCCTTGCTGGCCATAGATGTACTTTTTGTATCCTTTCAAAGGACCGACTTGGAAAACCCTTCAGAAAATTTTCTCTTAGTAAGAGGAGCAAGGTATGGAATACTCTACCCCAAGTCTCTTCGACCTTCTGCAAGACTGTTAGCGGTCTCCATTCGTCATTTTGTACAACCACATCAACCATCGAGAAAGATGAAGATTCAAGACCCGACGGTAGATGACACTGGTCGTATCCCGTCGGACTAACAAAACAATATGAAAAACTAACATAACTAACATAATTTATCTAACTTTAAATCTCTCATCTAACCAAATTTTGCAAAGATACTACTGCTTTTTCTAGACCAAGGGAATAAGTGCCATAGGACGACTCAAAACTAGTTGGTACAAAGGAGACTTTAGGAGGATATAAGAGTGTTCGACTATAAGATTATTAGTCAAAAGGATCCCTTAAGAATCTAGTTGATGAGATCAAACTTTGGTGGATAAGGTTGGTAATATTAAAAATTTGGAGTTTTAGAATAAAAGTGAAAGCTTGGAGTGGATCGATAAATCAATTGGGTTTGGACAGATAATATACTTAATTAATACTCTGGGGCTAACCAGTTGTGGTCCCCAACCACTGGTGGTTATCTGGAGCTAGAAGACGTGACCCTTGATTTAAGGTTTAGAAATAAAGGTGAAGGTTATTGGATTTTTAGGAAGCACTTGCTGATAAAATGATGTTTGGATTGGTTAGAAGCAAGTAAATTAAGAAGAATACTCCGGTGTTGGAATGTTTAGGGTGATTCCTAGCGCAAGTGACCTTGTACTAAATTCTTGTGGAATTATAGGAAGTGGTCAAAGATGAGTTAGCAAATGAGTAGATCGTTGTATGCAAGAAATAATTGGTGGAGGATAAGTGAATGTTTATCGGATTCTAGGAATCAATGTGACTTGGTCTAGTAGCAAGACATTTTAGGCGACAGTAGTTTTCAGAGCTTGTCACGCTCTGTTTGGATTATTCTTAGAAAGAACTTTTATCTTTGATTAATAGATCAAGGCCCAAAAGTGTTGAGATAAAAATCTGAATTTGGTTAGAAAGTGGGTCAATTCTTGTTGGTATGATCACATGATTGTTGGATGCTTTATTTAGCTTTAATGATATGATCGTGGGAAAAATGACAACCTGAAGGAGTAAGATAATATGAGATATGCCCATCTATGGAAAAAAAATCAATCAAAAAAATAATCGGTGGACCACCACGATGTTGTGATAAAAGATAATGGGAAGATTATGCCTTAAAGGTTTGGTGGATATCCGATAGATCGAACTATAATATGATAAAGAGTTTATGCCCACAGAAGATGATGGTGGATTAATAACTTTAGCTTGGGCAGAGGCCATGATTCAATTAACTGGTTGATAGTAGTGGCCTTACCAGAGATATTGGAATGGTATTTTGAAGACTCGAGAATTAGAGGCCTGTGTAAAGTTGGTTGTTTTGGATTTTAGGTACAATAAGTCTGATGTTCAGAGTATAGCACCCAACTCCCTTGAAAACTAACTTAAGTCCCTCAACCAGAAAGTTTTCCCGAAAACCCTAACTATTCTGGCGCACTCTAACTTACTTGTGAAGACCCAGAACCATAGAAGTCTTCCAGGACAGCATTTTTCCCGCCAAGCCGAAGGAAGAAAAGCGTGAAGAAGATCTACCAGAAGTCACTGAGAAGAATCAAACAACGGAAGCACCTGCTGTTGGCAACATCAACCACCAAGCAAGTTCAGACGCCCTTAGAAGTTATAACATCCCTCTACTAACTAGATCCCAGAGAGAGTCAAGTACCCAGACTTGACGCATCCTGAAAACAACGCATCCCCATCTGCGACCCTCGTAAGGAGAAAATATCAGGAAGTGCTATCTGCACCAACCCCAGGCACTAAGGGATGACACCAAGACGAAGATTTTCAAGCTACCCTAGAAGAACAATGCCTCCAAGTCAACCCCAGATGCAACCCTCAGCATGACCGTTCAAAAACCCCTTTTTAAGGGGGAAGACCGGCAATGGGTATACAAGAACATGTTAATAATTAGTTCCTTGTGCTTTAACCTTACCGTATCTGAAAACAGCCGACCACGACTATCCATCGGATTCGATCGTTAAGTCAACCCTATCATCAAGGATCTGAACTCAACACAGAAGTTGTCGACAAAGAAAGCCTCGCAACATCAATTTGTCAAGATCTCACATGGCGACCTCAATAAAGAAGTAACGACCTCAGAAGTGTAGTCAGCCCAAAACTCGTGCCCTCGTACTCCCCTGTTACCACCGGGCAAATCTCGAGGACGAGATTTATTTTTAAGGGGGGAGAGCTGTCACATCCCAAATTTGGAAACTCAGAAAAACTTAGTTTCACAAGACCCAAATTTCAGAACCAACAAAAACTTTTTGAATTGTTTCACTGATGATAGTGCTTTGCTTCCCATTGCTATGTTGAACCTTGTGTGACCTGTTGTTTAAATTGTTTGACTAGTGAATATTAAACCTAAGAACTCAACCAAGGTAAAAATATTATTGACTTTGGTGATCATGTCATGACAAGAAAAATATTCCATGTATCTTTTCCATTCTTATTTTGGCCAACTCCATTTCAATGATACTTGGTTTAGCAACAACCAAAACTAATACCCATTATTTGAGAAAGTAAAAGTATTTCCAAAACTATGTGTTCCCACAAATGTGGAGATCTATATGCTATCTCCTATCTATCTTTTAAACTTGATATTTTGCATTTGTATGCAACTCCCATTTTATAAGCTTTGATTATCATTACATTTTAAAAAGAACACAAGTGGGAAATATATTACCCCACATATTTTGTCTTGCTCAAAACCCTTTTCAAAAATACAAAGGTGGAGTTGAGATAGTTTTAAACATCATCTTGTCATAATTAAGTGTGATCATATTTATAAGATAGTATTGTTAATTACGTAAATGGTGGTGTGATTAATCCTTGTGGTTTGAATTGTGTGGACTTGGTTGGGTGTTGATCTTGTTGTGATAGTTTGCTTATTGGATTTATGATTGTATTGATTGTTAATTCTTATTTTATTGTTTGCTTGGGTGAATAATTACACCAATATACTTGAGTAGTAAATTAAAAACACACTTGGCAACAAATTTGGAATGTGACTTAAATTTAAAACAAACTCCTCCAACTATTCAACAAATAGAAATTAAGATCATGAGTTAAAGAAATGATCTTAATATATTCATCTACCTACCTCACTCTCTATTTCTCTCAAGCAAATATTTTCTTTATGAAATTAATTCCATGGATGAGGTAAAAAGATGACCATCTCCCTCTCATACCCCTCCCTTCCCAAAATTATATAGTTACCACTTAATTTTATTTAAACTATGAAATCCTATTTTATTCTTTTGATTCAATTCAAATGTGTTTGTTTCTGACAAACACAAATACAAAAGCTAATATATTTGTCAAGGAAGTTCCAAGAGTTCAAAAATAATATTTGAACTTGCTTTAAAAATTTCTAAAGGATTATAAAATCATATTCAAGAAAAATGCCTTATTTAAACCCTATGAACAAAATTTGTTCAAAACATTTTATTTTGCCTTCCCAATTTTTGTGTAGCTTCTACATGTATATGGGAGGCTACATGAATTTTCTCAGATTTTTGTAAAATGTTTAAATACCCCAAACAATTCCCTAAAACGCTACTGGTTTTAAAATAAAACAGAAAAGGACTAAATCGTAAATAGAAAAAGAACTTCAGGGGGTTTTCTGCCAAACCATCGTCCTCCTCCTGTAGCAGCAGTGCCGCGCATCGCTGTGTCGTTCGCCGACGTCGCTCGCTGCCCGGACCCCCCTCCTCTCCGCTGCCCTGCAAGAAGGATAAGGAGGCCCCCCACGACGCTCTGCTCTCCTTCATCTCTCACTCGCCCTCCTGCTCTCTCCCTCTTCCTCTGTCTCTCCCCTCCAAGACCGAACCCTAGCCGAGCTCGCCGTCGAGCGCCGCCATCGATGGAGACCACCTGGAGCAGATCGAAGAGCACCAGAAGATCGGCCTCATCGTCCTCTCCATCCTAGCCCAAGGAATCGTCGCGGGAGGCAATGAATCGAGCAGCACATCGCCGTCTTCTTCATCTCCGGCCGCCGAACGTCGAGCAAGTGCACGAGCCGTACAGACCACCATTCCCCGCCATTCTCGTCCCCCTGAGATCCCCTCCTCGCGTTCTAACTCCGGGACATCGCCATTTCTTTTTAGGATCACCGGAGCGCCGTCGCCGTCCTCGCCCGGAGCTCCAGCTCGCCTCCTCGTGCCTCTGCGCGTGACACAACGAGGAAGAAGACCCCGTACCCCTTCGTTTGCACATGGGCCGTGGCTGGGCCTCGATCCGTGCCGCACGGACGGGTCTGTGCCAGATCCAGCCCAGTGACGATTTTTTTATAGTAGATCTAATATCTGTTTGTTTTCCTGTTTAAATTGCAGTAGAGGTTTAATTCAATTGTGGTTAATGTGTGCTAGCAATTTGATTGATTTAAATTTTGTAGCATTCCTGTGTGTTTTGTTAAACATCCAGAACTGGTGTCTTGCAAAAATATAATTTTGTGTGCCTTCTACATTAAATCTTGTAGGAAGTATCCTTTTCACCAAATATTTAATATCTAGAGTTTTATAACTCCAAAAATTGCAAACTAAAATTCTATGGAAAGCTTGAAGTGATACCTTTCCAGATCTATTGGTCTTGTATGCAAATGAAACCTAAAACAAAAGTTCTATTCATTCTTAAAAACACATCAGTAGCTCTTTGATGATTTTTGTAGGTTTTTGTGAGATGAATTTTGGAGTAAATCCAATTGGCATGTCTTCTATATGTGTAGGAGAACATATCCCTAAATTTTTTTGAATTTAGGAGTCACTGATAGACTGTGGTGCTAATTATAAGGTTTAGACCTTTTCTGCCTATTTTTATTGGGCCTTTAATTAATTGTGTGTTATAACTTTATTGTTATAGATGTGTTTCCTAGCTTGTGTAGGGTGGTAATCCACTGTTGTGATGTGTTTCCTTAATCTTGCTAGCATGTTAGTAGAGTTATTTGTGAATCATGTGTTTGTTAGGGTTTTATTCCCTATATAGCTTTTCTCCTAGTAATTAGGAATTTGTTAAGCTTGTTGATTTTGATGTGCGAATATTGTGGGTGATTAATATGTATGTCTTGCTAGTTAATGGTTGTTGTGATACTGTTGCTTGCATGTTACTATTGTTTAGCTGCTATAATATGTTAGTACTGTTAGTGGCACGTGTTAGGCTTAATTGAGTTAAACTTATGTTGTTTAGTGGTGATTGAAGCAACCAACAAGTAGTTAATTATGCTTGTGTTGCTTGATATTTTGAATTAGCGTGATAATCTTTTTAACTAAGTTTGGGCTACTGGTTGCTTAGGTTGCTAATAGTGCATAGCCTTGCTGGTTAGTAGAAACTATTTGGTGACTTAACTTTTGTCTGAAGTATTTCCTGATTAGGAAAAATGGTTGTTAATTACCTCTAGTTGAGGATGTCCTTGTGCCCTCTTGTTTTGGCATGTGTATGGTGTTATACTCCTGATTAGTATAATGCCCTTGTAAATGTAGATCTTAGTTTGTTGCTTGATTAAAATAGTGCTATGTTGTGGTTCGTTCCTTGTTTGTATACCACTTGTGGTTTGGTTTGCTTATTGAGTGTTGTTTTATTTTCATGTTGCGACGCTAGAGATAAACGCTACCGGAGTGGTATTTGGGAAGGATTTATCGGAGAAGTATGAGAGTTTATTTCTTTGATCAATGAGGAGAAGTCCAGGAACATCATGCTGGAATCAGGCAAGCTACTCTCTGAGCTTGCACCTACATATATATATATGCATCTACTTTGGTCAAATGTTTTACTTTTAAAGCAAAGATTTATAAAACCTTTTCCAAAAAGTATATGGAAACTATTTTGCCACCAATGTAGATATATAAGATAGAGTATATCAAACTATAGGATGGGAAAAATATTGTTTACTCCAAACTCATTTGAAATTACTTGTGTGGATATGGAATACCGAGATGTCGGTATGGAAGTGGAGAACTGGAGAATGGAGGTGTTTATGAAAAATGTACATTGTGTCTTTGTACTATGATGACCAGCCAATAAACTGTGCGACCACGTTTACCCCCATATGGGAACGGGGCTTAGTCATATAATTTGCTCTTATTAGTATGGGATACCTCATCGACGGAGATGACTCCGTTATGCGTGAGGGGATGGTTTGTGAACTCCCCTGACCAGGGTCCTCGCTCAAACTCTATGGAAAGATAAGGAGGAGGATTGAAGACTTCATAAATGTGGTCGCCGGGAAAAACATATGAGTCCTCACACTTGGGGTTGCCGACGGGGACCGGACTGAGTGTCGATGGGAATTATCATATGGGTAGGATCCTATACTAGCATGAGCAAAGGAGAGGCTATGGTCGGTGGCTCAACTTCGCATACACCTTATATGGCGGGACGTGGCTGACACGATGAGCTACCGGATGGATGTGGGTTAAAAGCGTGCTACCTCTGCAGAGGGTAAAACTATTCGAACAGCCGAGTCCTCGGATATGGACAGTTGGGAGGCTGTCCTCTAACCATGTGCAAGTTTTGGAAATGTTTTAAGATTTGAAAGGAAAATGGAGATGTTGTTTATGTGCAACTATACCGATGAGTCGGTATGAGGTTGCTGGAAAAGAGGAGGACCCTGTGAGGCTATGGTCGAGAAGTGCAAAGTTTTGTGTCTTGAAAGTGGAAATGTTTTATGCAACTATACAAAAGGGTTGGTAAAAGGTTGTTGGAAAAATGATTTGACCAGGAATGGTTTTGGTCGGAAAAGGAGGAGTTTTGGAGAAATAAACAAATGGTGGTTTTCCGGGGAAAATGTTTATTAATGAGATTTCTTACCTTTTTTAACAAAGATGTATTTTCGGGAAAAAGTTTTAAAAAGAAAATTCTTACAAAGATAGATTTATGGGAAAAAGTTGTAAAAGTCTTCTTTCTTTTTTTCAACAAAGATGTAGAGATGTCTTCTCAAAATAAAGGTTTTTATTATAATAAAAATGATGGTATTGCATGTTCATTCCGGGGGTAGTTTGCGAGTACATTCAAATGTACTCATATTGGTTTCGTCCCTTGCTATTGTCTTAGCCAGATTCTGAAGAGGAGCAGTTCGAAGAAGAAGTGGTTAAGGACGTCAATGCGAACTAGGGCGCTTCCCAGTCAGCTGCCTGTAGGGTTAAGGCAAATGACTTGGGCTCCACGCTGTTTGGTGATTTCCGCTGCAAGTACCTGTTGAAGCTATGACTTCAATCAAGTAAGTATTTTTATTCAGTATTTATGGGTGTTCTGTGATGCCAATTCGAGTTATGTGCAACAACAGACTGATCATGGGATTGTTGCAGGAAACATAACGAGTATCTCGGATACCTAATCCGGGGTCCTCACAGGCTCGGGGGCTGAGGGCTCGGGGGCTAGCGTCACCATAGACGCTGGCTTGCCTCCCAAATAGGAAAGCACGCTCATCGCCTTCCTTCGGGCAAACTCTGACATGTTCGCATGGACCCCGTCAGATATGTCCGGCGTACCAAGGGAGGTGATCGAGCACCACTTAGCCGTGTGTCCAAACGCACGCCCTGTGAAGCAGAAAGCACAGAAACAAGCCCCCGAGAAGCAAGCATTCATCATTAAAGAAGTAGAGAAGCTAAAAGCAGCAGACATCATTCGAGAAGTTTCCCACCCCACTTGGCTCTCCAACGGCGTGGTTGTTCCCAAACCCGCTGGAGGATGCCGGCTCTGCATCGACTACACCGACGTGAACAAGGCCTGCCCCAAGGATCCATACCCCATGCCAAGGATAGACCTGATTGTGGACTCCACCGCCGGCTGTGATCTCCTCTGTTTTCTGGATGCCTTCTCAGGCTACCACCAGATCAAGATGGCTAAGGAAGACGAGGAGAAACGGCATTTCTCACCCCTTGTGGTGTGTATTGCTACACTTGCATGCCCTTTGGCCTGAAGAATGCCGACGCCACCTTCCAGAGGCTCATGAGGATCGCCTTGGGGGCTCAGATGGGAAGAAATGCAGAAGCTTACGTTGATGACATCGTGGTCAAGTCTCGCGAGGGAGACACTCTCTTGAAGGACTCGAGGAAACCTTCGCCAGCCTGCGCAAGGTGAATATCAAGCTAAACCCCGCCAAGTGCGTCTTCGGGGTGCCATCAGGCAAGCTCCTCGGGTTCCTCATGTCCCACCGCGGCATAGAGCAAACCCTGACAAGATCAAGGCTATAGAAGACATGCAGCCACCTCGCCGCCTCAAGGACATGCAGCGCCTAGCAGGATGCATGGCCAGCTTAGGCCGCTTCATCTCCAAGTTCGAGAGAGCTCTGCCATTTTTCAAGATCATGAAGAAGTCCGGCACTTTCAAGTGGACTCCAGAAGCAGACAAGGCATTTGAGGACCTGAAGAAATACTTGGCTAGCTCACCAGTCATGGTAGCCCCCAGGACAGGCGAGCATCTGAAGCTGTACCTAGCAGCCACTCCACAAACCGCAAGCGCCGTCCTGGTGGTAGAAAGAGAAGATCCAGTACTCCCCAAGAAAAGCACTGCCACACCAAGTGCAGAACCTCCCGACGAGGAGATGGTCTCCCAGACCCAGTGCTAGGCCCACAACCTCAAGTCGAGCCCTCCACAAGCGCCCTGCCGAGACTCCTCCACAAGAAAACCTCGCCAAAGGGCCTGAGGAGTCTCTCGAGGGAGCTGACGCTGCCGCACCATCGATGACCCTCGTCGAGCATCCTGTCTACTTCGTCAGTACTATACTGCGAGATGCTCGCGAGCGTTACCCAGTGCAGCAGAAGCTCCTCCTCGCACTCCTCATCGCCTCCAGGAAGCTACGCCACTACTTCCAGGGCCACCCCATCACGGTGGTCACGTCGTTCCCCTGGAGCAAATCCTGTGCAACCCCAACGCCACAGACTACGTCGCAGGATGGAACATCGAGCTACAACCATTCAACTTGCGCTTCGACACCACAAGAGTCATCGAAGGAAGAGCGCTAGCGGATTTCGTCACCGAGTGGACAGACCCAACTCCTGAAGAGCCTCGTGAAGAAGAAACCACGCCATCTGGAGATACAACGCCAAGCCACTGGACCATGCACTTCGATGGGGCTTTGCCTGCCGCAACGGAGGGGCTGGCCTCGTCCTGACCTCACCAAAAGGCGACAAGATCTACTACACCATCCAGCTGTGCTTCACAATGACAAGATCTCCAACAACATCGCCGAGTATGAAGGCCTGCTCGCCAGGCTCAGAGCTGCAATTGCCCTCGGCGTCAAGCGCTGCTCATAAAGGGTGATTCTCAGCTCCTGGTTAACTTCTCCAACAAGCTACACGCCTAAAGACGACCATATGGCCGCCTACCTTGAAGAGGTCCGCAAGCTCGAGAAGCACTTCAGAGGCATGGAACTCATGCACATCCCGCGGAAGGAGAACCAGGAGGCAGATGACATTACCAAGCGAGCATCACGAAGGCAGGCCCAGCCGGCCGGCGTTTTTGAGGAGAGGTCTCCAAGGTGTCCATAAAGCAGCCACAAGAAGCAGCACCACAAGCGTAGACGAAGTACTCCCACCACCTCCTGCAGGTGGGGCACCCGACTGCGGTCCACCTCAGGGGAGCGTTTGTTGCTAACCATGGCGCATCAAGAAACAGGCTGGGTCGACGAGCTCAAGGACTATTTGCTGAAGGGAGTCCTCCCCGAGGAAGACGCGGAAGCGGAACGAGTCTCTCGACAAGCCAAGTCGTACTACATCCTCGAGGGAGACCTGTACCGCAAGCGCCCAAATGGAATTGCACTCAAGTGCGTCCCCCCTGAGGAAGGTCGCATGCTGATCAGAGACATACACAGCGGAGAGTGTGGCCACCATTCCTCTGCACGCACCCTTGCCAGCAAGGTCTTCAGGAGCGGATTCTACTGGCCCCAAGTGCTTCAAGATGCTACCACCATCGTCCAGTCTTGCGACGCGTGCCAGTTTCACGCCAAGCAAGTCCATCAGCCTGCACTGGGACTCCAAACCATCCCGCTCTCCTGGCCTTTCGCGGTCTGGGGCTGGACATCTTGGGACCCTTCCCGAGATCGCAAGGGGGCTACCGCTTCCTCTTCGTGGCCGTCGACAAGTTCACTAAATGGTCAGAGGTTGAAGCGGTGCACAGCATACCGGCCATAGCAGTAGTAAAGTTCATCAGAGGCCTGGTCTGCCGCTTTGGTGTGCCAAATCGCATCATCACCGACAATGGCTCACAGTTCACCAGCGGCATCTTCAGGGCCTACTGCGAGAGCCTCGGCACCAAGCTCTGCTTCGCCTCGGTGGCTCACCCACAGAGCAACGGTCAAGCCGAGCGAGCAAATGCTGAGGTCCTCAAGGGCCTCAAGACAAGAAGCTTCAACCGCCTCAAGGGCTACGGCAAGGGCTGGATAGACGAACTCCCGTCCGTGCTCTGGTCCATCCGCACGAACCCCACGAAGCCCACTGGTGAGACGCCATTTGCCCTCGTGTATGGAGCTGAAGCAGTCCTCCCCACAGAGATCAAGCATGGATCCGCACGGGTCCTTGCCTTCAACGAGGACGATCAAGAAGACCTCCACAACGATGACCTGCTGCTCCTCGACGGACTGCGCCGCCGTGCCGCCCTCAGGGCAGCAAAGTACCAGCAAGACCTGCGACGCTACCACAGCCGCCACATACGTCCACGCACTCTCGAGACAGGCGACCTCGTCCTCAGGAGAATCCTCTCCAGGGAAGGTCTCCACAAGCTCTCGCCCATGTGGGAAGGCCCCTACAGGGTCGCACACATCGCCAGGCCCGGCGCGGTACGCCTCGAAACGGAGGACGGCATCCCGGTCAAGAATCCATGGAACATCGCGCATCTACGCAAGTTCTACCCGTGATCAAAGTCACACCAGACATTTTTTGTCTCTAGAGGGAAGCACACAACTTCACCTCCAAGCTTCACAAAAGCTTCTCTTCCCGAGGGCCAGCCCCTCTGAGCTCTCCCCATAACGTGCCGCCGCAGGCCGTGAAGAGTCTCAGCCACTGAATGTGGTCCCCATGCCTCGACATGGAAAACTTTATCTTGGCAATACCAAGTGTAATGAACCAATTCGTTTCTCAATGAAACATTGCGCTGAGGCGCCGCTGTGTAATATTTTGGTGGTGAGTTTTACTTTTCATCTTTTGTTCATTCGCGCTCATATTTTCCCCATGCGCACCTCGCGAGCGGGGGCTGAGTACGGTGACTGTGCCTCGGGAGCATCCCAGCAGCACCGCAAAATCCAAAGGATCCGAGCTCTAACACGTGAGCACGCTCTCACGCTTGTTACCTCACCAAAGAGCTCTGGCCCAAGGGCTTGCTCCCAAACACGCCACCTCACCAAAGGACCTTGGTACTTACTCTCCTCGCGAGATACTCATGAGGAAACCTATAAGCGCGCATGAGTTTCTCCTCGCGAGATACCTTGGTACTTACTCTTCTAACCAATACAGGGAACAAGAGTCCCCCCAAGCTCGTGAAGCCACGCTCCGGCCTCAAGAGGAAGCGCACTATCAGGGAAACCGATGCCCTCTACGAGGCCAAAGTCTCGCAAAGCTAAGTCCAGTGCTCACGCCTCAGGAGTTTTTCCTCTCTCTCTCACGAGTATCTGTCATCCCTCGAGCAGGTTTTTTCTCCCTCACACTTCATGGACTGCTTGTGTGTTAAAGGGGGGCCCTCGAGCACCGTGACTCGAGAGCCCTTACCTTTCTAAGCCTTAAACACCCCCCGGCCTTGCCGAGTCATAGCTCCGGCATACCGCAGTGGCGGAGTCATAGCGCAAAGAGATGGGTCCTGACGACGTAGAGTGAAAAAGTCATGGAACAGGGATAAAGGGCCCATCAAGGGACACACATAGTAGCACACATTAAAGTGTCTTACAAACTAGAATAAAATAAGACGAGTCTTAAAACAAAGATAACTGCGCCTCAGGCGCGTCTTGTTGCAGGAGCTGCCTAGGCAGGGGCATCGCCATCACCGTCCTCCTCAGCCTCCTCTGCAGTTTCTTCTTCGGTGCCTTCCTCCTCTTCAGTGGCCTGCTCCGCCTCGACCCTCTTGAAGCGGTCGACGTAATCATTGACTTCATCCCGAACCAAGTTGGAGAGGTCCAGGGCTTGGTCCTCCTCGACAGGCTCGGTCACGGACTCGAAGTCGAATCCAGGATAAAGACGCTGGAGGTTGGCGAAGAGGCGATCGATCGCCACCGTCAAGAGCTTGCGGAACTCCTCATCGACAACGTCGCCCATTTCCGCCACGGGGCCCTCCACTAGTACAGAACGACACATCGGAAACGTGCCAAAACCCGTTCGGCAACGAAGAAAGTGTCCGTGTCCCTGCCTCTGTCACTGATGTGAAGCCTCACAATGGCAACAGAGATTTTTATCGTTTGCAATAAGTTTAGCAACAGGCATAATATATAACCGTTGCCTTTAGTCTTTACATCAGATACGGAGATTAGTTTTTGACCGTTTGTAATGAGGGCTAAAGGAAACAAAAAAAGCCGGTGACGCCTGCTGCACCGTCGACGGAGCCCTGTGGTTCCTGCTTGATGGCCACCGGTTCTTCACCTTCCTCTTCGCCCAGCTTCATTGCGTGGTCTTCTTCTACCTACTTAGTACCGCACAAAAGTCTTGCTCCTGGAGGCGCCGGCTTCAGTGGACCGTGTGGACGGAGTCCCGCTCCTACGTCTTCATGGTCGCCGCATAGTCTCCAGGTTTCCTCCCCGCCCTAAAGGAGATGAAAAAAATCAAAATGTAAGCTCCTTCATCTCTATACACAAGACATATGCTTCTTCATCGGCATTACAGAAAATATAGAACTAATTACAACTAGAACATAGCCTAAACAATGCCTCATATATAGGTAGATTGGACACACAAATTCCAGGGATGGAGCAAGCGAGCCAAGTAGGATGCAGAAGATCGATGTGTATTTGTGCATATCACAAGGATCACTAGCGCCACCCCCGGATCACACAGTGTCACCTAATTTTAATCATCGGCATAACAGAAACAAAGCTAAAATCAGAGCAAATGCCTACTAAAAACAGAGCAAATCCATGGATAAACAATTAGCTACTTACAACTAGAAAACAGCTAAAATCTATGTGTAAACAATGTCTACTAAAAACAGAGCAAATCTATGGATAAACAATTAGCTACTTACAACTAGAAAACAGCTAAAATCTATTTGTAAACAATGCCTACTAAAAACAGAGCAAATCTATGGATAAACAATTAGCTACTTACAACTAGAAAACAGCTAAAATCTATGTGTAAACAATGCCTACTAAAAACAGAGCAAATCTATGGATAAACAATTAGCTACTTACAACTAGAAAACAGCTAAAATCTATGTGTAAACAATGCCTACTAAAAACAGAGCAAATCTATGGATAAACAATTAGCTATTTACAACTAGAAAACGGCTAAAATCTATGTGTAAACAATGCCTACTAAAAATAGAGCAAATCTATGGATAAACAATTAGCTACTTACAACTAGAAAACAGCTAAAATCTATGTGTAAACAATGCCTACTAAAAACAGAGCAAATCTATGGATAAATAATTAGCTACTTACAACTAGAAAACAGCTATCCTACTGAACTGGGGTCTTACATTAGGCGAGGCAGGCTCGCTTAGCGTCGCCGCCGGCAACAGAGCTAGCGCCGGCCTCCCTGGCGGCGCCTTGCCCTCTCCGTGGACCAAACAGAGGGCTATGGCAGCCCGGTGGTCAGACTAGTAGACCGCCCCCTCGGCGCGTTCGACCTGGGTCGACGCCTCGGAGAGGAGGACCACCGCCTCCAGATCGGCCTCGCCCTGACGACGCTTGGCGTCCTCATGCTCGAAATCGGCGCGGGAGAGTTGGCAAGCGATCTCCAGATCACGATCCTCCTCCTCTTCCTCTTCCGCTTCCTCCTCGTCGGAGGACGAGGACGAGGAGGAGGAAGACGGATGGCGGCCGGGGTACATTGCCTGGCGGATCTCGCGGTAGCTGCAATGGTGGCCAAATGAGTGGGTGCGGCTGGAGCCTTTGCTGTGCGGACGAGTACCAAGGCTGCGGGACCGGCCCGTGGGGGCCGGATCGACGATGGCCTGTTCCGCAAGCTCGTCCCGCAACACCAGCTGACGCTGCTGCTGCCTGAAGGCCCGGAGGGTGGGGCGGCCACGGCCGCGGCCGCGGTCACGGCCGCGATGGCCGGATCTACCAGCGCCGACAGTGGAAGCCATGCGAGAGAGTGGGGAGAGAGGAGACTGTGCGGCGGCTAGGGTTGGAAGTGAGTCAGAGTGAGAGTGAAGGGCATAGTAGGTTCTTATAGGCCGGCTGTCGGGCTGGTTCTAATGGCAACGAAGATTATGAAACTGTCCGTGTGCGATGAGCACACATCGGTAACGGAGGTAAACTAACCTCCGTTGCCAACATATATTCCACTATTCACCCGTTGCCGATGTTGTGGGCCTGCTTTACGGCCCAGTGCGGGCACGCGGGGGATGTCGCGATTTACCGTTGCCTAACTCTTGCCGTTGCCATAGAGGGTTATCCGATGTGTCGTTCTGTACTAGTGCTCAAGCGTGGTGAAAAGCTGATCAAAGTAGGCGAGATACGCAGCGGTGTCGGCGTTCCCATGGACAGGAACCGCAGGGGCATCCACTCCCAGTTTCACCGCGAGAGTGTTCCCCCGAGTCACGAAGGACTTGAACATGCGCTCCCACTGCTGCGTCAAGACCCGTGCCGCCTGCACGTTGTGCTCGGCCTCCTCAGCACGCTCCACGGCAGGGCCCACCTGCGTGTTCATCTCCTCCATATTAGCCGTCAGGGAGGCAAGATCTTGCTCCGCACGCTCGCGAGCTCTTCCGCGCGGCGATGACCGTCCTTGGCGCGCCTTGCCTGGGAGTTCAGGCTGGCATTCAGTTGCTCCAGCTGAAAGATGCGAGCGTTGTCCTCCGCGCGCTTCTTCTGGAAGTGGTCCTCCTGCTTCTTAAACTTCTCGGCGTAATCTTGGGCGACAGCAGCGCGGTACTCCTTCTCCTTGGTGACGGCTTCCTTCTCAGCCTCTTCCTTCCTCTTGGCGAGCTTCTGGTTAGATTTCTGCACGAGCTCTTTGTGCCTGGCCACCTCCTTGCCGTGCTTGCCTATAGCCTCGTCCAAATTGCCCTCACGTGCCTCGAGATCCACGCGCTGCGTGGTCAGCTCCTTGTTGTCGGAGACTAGTCCCTAGAACTAGGGGTGTCTCTCAAAAGCCAGGAATCGAGTAAGGGGCTGAACACAACGTCAAACAGATCCTCAACAACCCCGGCAACGGTGCTCGTCGAGCTCGGTGAGGAACATCACGACAGGGAGGGAACACGAGCCGCTACCCAGGTTCAGGCCCACCGTGAGGTGTAAAAGCCCTACGTCCTGCTAAGATGTATTGCACTGCTTGGAGAGGTTCACAGTACAAGGGTGCTTGCCGAGGGCACAGTTGTGGCTATGGTGGAATATGGTGGAATGAGCTCCGTCCTCTCCTTCAGACCTAGCTACTTGGGTGTTGAATGAATTGGTGAATGCGGGATCCCCCTCCTATGTCGTACACTGGCTCCTTATATACTGGCATTGGTCCTCTTCCCCAAAAAGCTCCGGCGGGAAGGGATACCACAATGCCGCAAAGATGGAGCACAGCGCACAGCGTCGGGGGCGTCCATGGACGCGGTCCATGGCAGAGAGCACGTCGTCTTGGTAGAAAAAGCCACCGTCCAACCATGACGGCGGGCTGGCGCTACAAAGCTTTGGGGCGTGCCCCACGGTGACGTCGCAGTTGGAGCGTAGCGGCGGCCGGCCGCTTTATCACCAAATTGGCATGTCTTGGAGTCCGCTTTGCTTCCTCCAGTTCCTTTGACCGCTTTATACACGAGAATGGCAACTGCGGCGTCTTCGTCATCGCGCGCAGGCACGCGCGTCACTCTGCGGCGGGCGCAGAGCCCATGTGCGCTCTGCAGCGTGCGCAGGAGCTTGCTTCCACTTGAAGGAACCCCGCGAGGGCCTGGAGCCTCGCCGAGGCTCTGTAGCCGTTGACTCCTCGTGAGGGAAAACCTCACGAGGGTAGCGCGGAGACGCGCCAGGGCCTGATGGTCTTCTAGGAGAGACCTTTCCGAGGCAGAGGTTCCTCTTGAGGCCTCTTAGGCCGAACGTCTGGTCCTTAGCAGAAATGCTCAGTCGAGCAAAGAAACCCTCGCGAGGGAAAAATCCCTCGCGAGGCTCGTCAGGCTGAAAGCCTGGTCCGTAGTAGGATTTCCTGTGGAGTGTTGAGGGTTGTGGCAGGACGGCCCATGGTAATCTGGTTTCCACTGGGCCGACAGTAGCCCCCGGGCCCGCGATCGGCACGCTGGAGTCCCTCAGGTGGAGGCGAATCGTCGTGGGCCCAAAGAAACCTGCGCAGCCTGAAACACGTGGAGCGCCGCGGCCGGGCACGATCTCCTCTGAAGTAACGGGCGCAGTGGTGGGTCCCGCCACGTCCTGGTAACGGCTCGATGAGCCGATATAAGGTGGAGAGCTCGGCGCAGGCGGCCATTACTCCACTCGTTCCCCTTTCATCTCCTTCTTCCCAGCGCTCAATCCCCAAACTCCTCCTTCGCAACCTTGCTGCAATGGCGCCCAAGAAGACCACCGCATCCTCAAAGGGCAAGGCGGTGGTGCAGGGCGGTGAGTCTGCCGTGATGCAGCAGGATTGTGATTTCGCGCCGGCTCTGACCGGCTTCCGCTTCGAGAAGGAGGCGCAACTAGACAAGGTGCGTCACATGGCGGCCTCGGCGACCAACGAGCACGGCGCCACGGTGCTCAAGCAAGCGGGCAACTCCCACGGCAGCTTCTACCCCATCTTCATGCACACTCTCTACGTTGGGCTCGTGCCTCCCTTCTCCAATTTCTTCCTGGCGGTCCTGGAGCGCTACGAGATCCAGGTTCTTCATCTCCACCCCAAATCCATCCTCGTCCTTGCCATCTTCACCTCCCTCTGCGAGGCGTACATCGGCATTCCGCCCTCGGTGGACCTCTTCCGCAGCTTCTATGCGCTCCGGTTCACGGCGAACAAGGAGCGGCCGGGGTGCATGTCCTTCCGCATCACCGATGGCATGAAGGGCGTCTACATCCCCATCGCGCGGAACGGCGAGAACCTTGTGACCAGCGTGACGAAGAGGGTGGAGGACTTCCACAAGCGTTGGTTCCTTATGCAGTTCGGGAGCCAGAGCGCCTTCTTCAAACTGCCTGAAGCGCCTCCAACGAAGAGGGCGAGCTGGTCTTCCAAGGCACTCAAGGGTGTGACACTTGGCCCCGTGGTGAGGCGCTTGAGGGACCTCTGCGAGGCTGGCCTCACCGGGTAGATGGTGGCCAAGGACTTCATGAGGCGTCGCTATCGGAGAATGACTCCCACGAAACAGGGATAGTCAAGCTCACGAAGAGAGTTCGTGTAAGGGGCTGAACACGTTGGTCAAACAACCCTCAACCTGCACGGCGACGGTGCTCGTCGAGCAAGTGGAGAGACATCACGACAGAGATAAACACCAGCCCGTACCCAGGTTCACGGCCCTCGTGTGGAGGTAACACCGCTACTCCTGCTTGTCTGTATTACATTGCTTGTAGAGGTTACAGTACAATGAGCTTGCCGAAGGCTCTCTTTTGGCAATGGAGTACACAAGGAAGGGAAGCTGTGGTCTTCTTCTTCCTTGCGCGTAAGTGGCTAGGTTAGAATGAGAATGCGATCCCTTGCTACGGTGCTTCTCCCCTTCCTTTTATAGGCGCCCCGGGCTCCCTCCCTGCGCTTGCGCTATGGAAGGGCTATCACGTGGCGGCAGAAGATGGAGCGTGGTGCACCGCAGCCCGGCTATCCATGGACGCGGTCCATGGGCGTAAAGCTGATGCCTGCGGCAGAGTAACCACCGTCCATGCAGGACGGCCAGCTGGGGCCGCAGAGGAACATGGGGGTGCCCACGGTGACGTTGGCCGTGGAGCGTAGCGCTGGCCGGTCCCCTTATCACCAAAGAGGAAAACCTTGTAGTCCGGTGCGGATGGCGCAGCTTTGTTGACCCCTTTAATCACCAAAATGGCAACTGCGCGTCGTCGTCACCGCGCGCAGAGGCGCGCGTCACTCTGCGGCCGCTGCAGAGCCCATGTGCGCTCTGCAGAGGTTGCTTTGCAGCGAAGCGATCTCCACGAGGGCTTGGATGCCCTGTAGAGAATTCGGCGTTGACCTCTCTCCAGGGGAGATCACCTTGAAGAGGGGGCAGCAGTGAAGAGGGCCTCCGTAGGCCTCTGCTGCCTCAATGCCCTCGCGAGGCAATTCGTCTCGCGAGGCTCTCCAAGCCGTAGGCTTGGTCCTTAATAAAAATTGGCCATCAAGTGTCGAGGGCCGTAGAGGACAGGCCCAGCACACCCTGGATTTCACTGGGCCGACAGTAGCCCCGGGCCCATGATGGGCACGATGTAGTCCAATGGACGCAGGCGAATCGTCATGGGCCCAAAGTGTCCGGCCGGCCTGAGACACGTGTAGGGCAGTTACGCCGCGACGACACGTTCTCCTCGGAGATGATGGGCGTAGTGGGGGGACCCACCATGTCTCGGTAACTGCTCTGAGGGGAATAAAGCCTGCAGCGCCGGTTCAGGCAGCAGTTACTGCATCATTTGCGCGCCCGTCTCCTCGCTCTTGTCTTCTGCGCTTCTGTGTCTCCGGCGCTCTTCCTTCGCAATCCTGCTACAATGGCGCCCAAGAAAGCCTCCGCGGCCTCGAAAGGCAAGGCCGTGGTGCAGGGCGGAGACTTCGAGCCGGCTCTGACCGGCTTCCGCTTCAAGAAGAAAGCGCAGCTGGAGAAGGTGCGTCACATGGCAGCTTCGGCGACCAACGAGCACGGCGCTACGGTGCTTAAGACGGCGGACAACTCCTTCGGCGGCTTTTACCCCATCTTCATGCACACCCTATTTGCCGGGCTCGTGCCTCCTTTCTCCGACTTCTTCCTGGCGGTTCTGGAGCGCTACCAGATCCAGGTTCTTCATCTCCACCCTAACTCCATCCTTGTCCTCGCCATCTTCGCCTACCTCTGCGAGGCATACATCGGCATTCCGCCCTCGGTGGACCTCTTCCGCAGCTTCTATGCGCTCCGGTTCACGGCGAACAAGGAGCGGTCAGGGTGCGTGTCCTTCCGCATCACCGATGGCATGAAGGGCACCTACATCCCCATCGCGCGGAACGGCGAGAACATTGTGACCAATGTGACAAAGAAGGTGGAGGACTTCCGCAAGCGCTGGTTCCTCATGAAGTTCGGGAGCCGGAGCGCCTTCTTCGAACTGCCTGAAGTGCCTCCGACGAAGAGGGCGAGCTGGTCTTCTAAGGCGCTCAAGGGAGCCACGCTCGGCCCCGTGGTAAGGCATTTGAGGGACCTCCGCGAGGCAGGCCTCACCGGGCAGATGGTTGCCAAGGACTTCGTGAGGCGCCGCATTGCTCCGCTCCAGAGGCACACAGACGCGATGTGGCTGTATTCCAACCAGAGGGACAAAATGCGCCTGAGCGCAACCCTCTTCACGCAGCAGGAGTGCGCACCATCATGGAGACTCTCTTCACGTCTCCAGATATCCCCAAGCCCAGCGATAAGGCAGTCCCGCTCCACAGGATCGATCTCGGGCGTCGCGTCTCGCTCGTGCAGACAATGCCGAAGTTCGACCAGTGGGGCCTGGTGCCTAAGGGGCATGTGGGGCCTTGCGAGGATCCTGAGTCTGCGGCGCAGGGGGCGCCAGCTGAGGGCGACGAGGAGACGACGGAAACGCCTGTGGAATCTGACGCAGGCGCAACTGGCGCCTCGGGAGGCCCTGCCTCCTCGGCGGAGAACTCGAGCACCTCAAAGGGTGCGGCGCCTGAGTTGAGACCCACGGGATCTCTTCAGACAGCAGCGGCCAGTTCGTGGTCGCTCCCTCGCAGCGTGTTGAGGGGCTAGAGGAGAGCGATGATGACGGGGCCTCATCAGGCCACTGCGAGCCACGTTCCAAGGCCGTTCACGACAGGGCCGCCGGGAGTCCAGCGGGCTCTTCTCTCAAGAGGAAAGCCGAGGCTGCTCCGAGGGGTCCGGCACCGGTGCCGCGCCGTCGAGGCCGTGGCGGTCGTCGAACATGGTGTGGGTCGACTCCCGCACCAAGACATCCGGGTAAGGACTGACTCCCTTTTCTGCTTGACCTTATTCTTGTGTAGACTCCTCGAGGAGTTTTTGAGCCTTTACCTCTCCAGGCACCCCGAGGTGCCAAAACGGCGGAGGCTCCGGAGGCTTGGTGAGATCCCCGGCACTGCAGCGGCGTCTGCCACGTGTACTACCGACGAGGTGCCTCCCGAGGGCACTGCTTCTTCTCCCGAGGCGGCTGCGCCGCCTCCTGAGGCAGAGGAGCGCCGCGAGGAGAAGGAGGAGGAGGCAGAGGTGACGATGCCTCCGCCTTTGCGACCTGACGTCCCCCTATGCGACAGGAGGGGATGCCGGAGGTGGATGTGGCGAGGTTCGCACCGCCGGTGAATGAGCATGCGGCGGAGACAGGGGCGTCCGTGGGAGCGCGTGCTGACATCGAGATGGAGGAGGCCGCCGCGTCATCGCCCCCACCGAGCACGAAACTTGGAGAGGCCACAGCGGATTCCGAGGCCACTGGGGAGGCGGCCTCAGCTGAGAAGGCCAACCCTATCCCTGGAGAGGAGAGTGCTCCCCAGGGGCAGAAGAAAGGTGGGGTTGATGGTGAGGGCGCCACGAGCCCCCAGAAGGCCTCCAGCGTGGGAGGCGAGGGGGTTTCATCAGAGCCACCAGAAGGCCCCTCGTGTGGACGAAGAGGGAGGCTCGCACCAGAGCCCCCAGGCGCGTCTCGAGGCCGCTCCGAGCCCAAGGTACGACGCTCCGGAATCCGCGGCAGGCGCCGGCGTTTCCAGGCCTTCCGGCGAGCCATGGGCCTTAGTCCTGCGGGGGCGGCGCCCAGTTGCAGCTCGCCGTGGGGCTGTCCTCCGCTCGGCGAGGGAAATTCTCGACGGGGTTGAGGCCCAGCTTGCTGAGGAGGATCGCTCCAGGGCAGAGGAGGACGCCGAGCTTGCGCGGGGCTGGGCTCGTCTTCATGAGACCGTGGAGAGCTGCCGCCGGAAGAACGAATCTGCCCAGGCGCAACGCGAGGCAGCGCTGCGCTCCGCTCCGCTGAGGTGATCCGCATCAGCGTGGTTCGCGAGTTGAGGAGACCCTTGCGGACTTGGGTGTTAGGCGCGAGGCTCTCGAGGCGAAGACCGAGGCCAAACACCAGGAGCTGGCAGCGCGTGAAGCGGCGGTCTCCGCCAAGCACAAAGAGCTTCTAGATCTTGAGGCGGGGATTGTTGCCGAGTCAGAGAATGTGCGGCAGAGCTTGGAGAAAATCCGTGAGAACATGCGCACTCGCAAAGAGTTGATCGTGCTGCGCGGAGTTGAGCTCGACGCCCGCGAGACCGAGGCGCGCAAGCGCGAGGAACAGGTTGAGCAGATCGAGAAGGATCAATCCGCGCAGCGGGAGCACCTAGAAGCCCGCGAGAACAAGGTCACCCAAGACGAGGAGTTCTACCAGAAGCGCCTTGTGCAGACCAATGAGAACCTTCGCAAAAAGGAGGAGAAGATGGCAGAGGAGTCTGCGATGAAGGATAAGCTCTTTCGCGACAACTGCAGGAAAGACTTCGCGGAGAAGGTCAGGAAGCAAGAGGATCGCTTCATGAAGAGACGCAACGAGCTTGAGGCTCGCATCAGGGATCTTGAGGCCAGAAGAAGCGATTCGACTCTCGCCTCCATGCTGCCGCGGAGGCCCGATCACGCGCGGAGCAGAACCTTGACTCCTTGATGGCTGACATGAAGGAGTTGACCGCTCAGGTGGGCCCGTCGTGGAGCGCGCTGAAGAGGCAGAGCATCGCGTGCAGGCGGCACAGGTCTTGACGCAGCAGCGGGAGCGCATGTTCTAATCCTTGGTGACCCGGGGGAACACTCTCGCGGGGCAGCTAGGAGTGGATGCCCCTGCGGTTCCCATTCATGGGAACGCTGACGCTGCCACATACCTCACCTACTTCGATCAGCTCTTCACCGCGCTCGAGGGCCCTGTGGCGGAACTTGGCCATGTTGTTGACGAGGAGTGCCGCAAGCTCTTGACTATGGCGATCGATCGCATCTTCACCAACCTCCAGCGCCTTCAACCCGGCTTCGACTACGAGTCAGTGACCGAGCCCGTCGAGGAGGACCAAGCCTTGGAGCTCTCCAACTCGGTTCGAGAAGAAGTCAACGATTACGTCGACCGCTTCAAGAGGGTTGAGGCGGAGCAGGCCGCTGAGGAGGTTGAAGGCGCCGAAGAAGAAAAGGCTGAAGAGGACGGCGATGGCGAACCCTCTGCCTAGGCCACTCCTGCAACAAGATGCGCTTGACGCGCGACTATCTTTGTTTTAAGACTTGTTTTAATCCATTCTGGCTTGTAAGACACTTTGATCGTACGCTAATTATGTGTGTGTGTGCCCCTCGATGGGCCTTTTATCCCTGTTCCATGTCCTCCTTCGCTCTACGTCGCCAGGACCCATCTCTTTGCGCTATGACACCGCCGCTGCGGTATGCCGGAGCGTGACTCGGCAAGGCCGGGGTGTTTAAGGCTTGGAGAGGTAAGGGCTCTCGAGTCGTGGTGCTCGAGGGCCCCCCTTTGACACACAAGCAGTCCATGGAGTGTGAGAGAGAAAAAACCCGCTCGAGGGACGACAGGTGCTCGTGAGAGGGAGGAAAAACTCCTGAGGGGCGCGAGCGCTAGAGATGGCACAAGTCGCGGTTTACATGGCCGGAGGAGCAGGCGCATCAGGAACTGCTGGAGAAACCGAGGCATCGGCACCTCCAAGCAACCCACTTCTTGTCCATGTGTCAGCCACGAACGCCGCCCTCCGTGCAACAGAAATTGAGGCCGCCAGGGCCGAGCTCCTGTATGAGTTTCGAAGGATGGAAGAAGAGCGCCGCAGGCTCGATCAGATAAACCAAGGAATCCAACAGGAGCGGCAGAGAGTAGCCGCGCTGGCTGCGACTCAACAACAGGTTGACCCGCAAACACAGCTGCGCGCGACTCAACCAACAGTGGAAATCCCGCTCACTCCAGCCGCGGGGACGGGAATCCAGACGACTGCGGAAGGAAGGGTACCAACAAATCAAGAGACCCAGCAACAACCAAGGAGGTTTCACACCCCACAGGGCCATTACCAGAACCCTGTCGATAATATGTATGCTGCGGCTAATATCTTGACTCAGATGGTACCAACAGGCGATGACCCGGTCAATGCTGAGGCGCGGCGCGCGATTCAGATGCTAAGTACGGCAGTCCTGCAACAAGCCAATAGGGCGGAAGCCGAAGCACAGCTGCCCCTCGTACCAGCCAATCACAGGATTGCAGAAAGAAGCGTCCAAGCAGGCCACCAGAGAACGTGTCAGGAGTCGCACAGAGGCAGCAGGAGCAAGTCGCAGAAGCGCAGGCGAATGCGCCATTGATGCAAAAGCGGCTCGCCGCCCACAGCCCTGTCCTCGCGACTCAAGGGACCGGCGTGTTTCACTGAGAGGATCAGATCGGAACCTTTTCCTGAAGATTTCAAAGGGCCACGCAAGGTGGCAAACTATAACGCCAGCATGGATCCAACCACTTGGCTCAACAATTACGAGATGGGCATGAGCATCCTAAACGCATCTGAAGAGATCTGCGCACGCTACCTAAACATGATGCTAGAAGGAGCAGCGCACATATGGCTGCAAAATTTGCCTCCCAACTCTATAAATACTTGGGAGGAACTGAAGGATGCCTTCGTTAAGAACTTCCAAGGAACTTGCAAGCGACTCTGCAATATAGAAGATTTAGAGCGTTGTGTCCAGAAGGAAGGCGAGTCAAGTCGCCATTGGATGAAAAGGGTGGCAGAAATAATACACTCCTCAGATAATATACCACCAAGCTCAGCCGTCCTGGTGATGGAGAAAAACTGCAAGTTTGAGCCGCTGATTCATAAGCTGGGTCGCATGAAGGATAAAGTCAAGAGCCTCAGCGAGGTGATGGCTGCGGCTAACAAATATGCCAGCTCAGATAAAACCAGAGACGCGTCAGACGGAGAAGAAGAGGAGGTTGCTGCAAAAGGAAAGAAAAACTCCAACAAGCCCCAGCAGCAAACGAGCCACAACAACACGAGTCAAAACAAACGCAAAAGCGAAGATGGTCACTCAGGGCTCGTCGCCAATGCGCGTGGAGGATTCAGAGGCCAGCGTGGAAGGGGTCGAGGATACGGCTCCCGTCCAATCAATATGCAAGAAGTTTTCAACCGGCCATGCGACCTTCATGCGACAGGTGATGGACGGCCAGCGGACCATACCAAGGCGCAATGCCATTATTACAAAAAGTGGAAAGAAGAGAGCCAACACAACGGGGGGAATTCCCATGAAGGAAACCCTAGTGCGGCTCATAACACAAATATTGGGCAGCACGGCGGAGTAACCCCAGGCAGACGGGGCAGTATCACACAATAGTTATCGATACCTCCAAAAGAGAAGAGAAATTGAGCCGGAGAAGTCAGCAGGTGAACGCCGTGATACCAGCAACACCCGCTTGGTTAAGGTGGTCAGAATACGCGGTAACCTGGAGTCGCGACGACCACCCGCCACAGTACGGGAACCTGGCAAGTTGGCACTGGTTGTGGCACCATACGTTGCAGGATACAAGCTGACCAAAGTGCTTATGGATGGAGGAAGCAGCATTAATATCTTGTACTACGATACTTTCCAGCGTCTAGGACTCAAGGATTCCAGCTGCAGCCCACGTCAACAGTATTTCACGGCATTGTCCCAGGAAGGTAACTTTTGGAACAGAAGAGAACTTTAGAAGTGAATTCCTAAGCTTCGAAGTGGTAAAATTCCAAAGCCCATATCACGCCTTGTTTGGAAGAACGGCCTTTGCTAAGTTTATGGCCAGGCCATGCTACGTGTACCTACAGTTGAAGATACCAGGACCAAAAGGGGTCATCACAGTGTACGGAGATAGAGAAAAAGCAATAGAATGTGAGAAAGGAGATGCGGCTTCGCAGAATCCGCCTGTGCCGCGGAAGAGCTAAAAGGTTATAAGTCGCAGGTGGACCCAAACGACATGAGTGTGGTTACCACGCCATCTGCCGAGCCACCAATGAAATTCAAAGCGGCCCAGGACACTAAGCAGATAAATCTTGTTCCTGGCGACTCATCCAAGCAAACTAGCATTGGAGCACACATGGAAGAAGAGCAGGAGAAGGCCCTCGTCGCTTTTCTCCAGGAAAATAAGGACATCTTCGCATGGAAGCCGTCAGATATGCCAGGGGTACCAAGAGAATTAGCAGAACATAGCCTCAAAGTGAACCCTGCGGCTAAACCAGTGAAGCAGCCACTACGGCGTTTCATGATGACAGGAGAAAGGCAATAGGAGAGGAAATAGCTCGCTTGCTGGCTGCAGGATTCATCACAGAGGTATACCATCCGGAATGGGTGGCAAATCCAGTATTGGTTATGAAAAAGAACGGTACGTGGCGAATGTGCGTTGATTACACCAGTCTTAACAAAGCTTGTCCAAAGGATCCATTTGCTTTGCCGAATCGACCAAGTAATTGATTCAACTGCTGGGTGCGAGCTGTTATGCTTTTTGGACGCCTATTCAGGCTACCATCAAATCAAGATGAAGAGGGAGGACCAAGAAAAGACGTCCTTCATCACACCCTTCGGAGCTTTTTGTTATGTCAGCATGCCCTTTGGGTTGAAGAACGCAGGTGCGACTTACCAAAGATGCATTCAGAATTGCCTACATGAGCAAATAGGTCGCAACGTTCATGCCTACGTGGATGATATTGTGATTAAGTCGCAAGTTAGCCAGGATCTTATTGGTGATCTGGCAGAGACATTCACAAATCTCAGAAAATACAACATGAAGCTCAACCCCACAAAGTGCGTTTTCGGAGTACCAGCAGGAAAGCTATTGGGATTCATAGTATCAGAAAGAGGCATTGAGGCCAATCCTGACAAGATAAAGGCCGTGATGGATCTCCAAAAGCCAGAAAAGATAAAAGATGTACAGCGGCTTACTGGTTGCGTAGCAGCTTTGAGTCGCTTTATATCAAGATTGGGAGAGAAAGCACTACCTTTGTACAGACTGTTGAAAAAATCAGACACCTTCGTTTGGGACGCAGAGGCCGACGAAGCTCTGACAGCCTTGAAACATCAATTGACAAATGCTCCAGTTCTGGCGGCTCCAAAAGATAAAGAGCCAATGCTACTATACATAGCGGCAAATTCCCGCGCTGTGAGTGCTGTCATGGTTGTGGAGAGACAAGAAACGGAAAGGAATACCCTGTCCAGAGACCAGTATACTACGTGAGCGAAGTCCTCACAGCTTCCAAACAGCGTTACCCACAGTGGCAGAAGTTGGTGTTTGGAGTGTTCATGGCGAGTCGCAAGCTGAAGCACTACTTCCAAGAGCATCCAATAACTGTGGTGAGTTCAGCACCATTGGCAGATATCATTCGTAATCGAGAAGCTACTGGAAGAGTCGCTAAGTGGGCGATCGAGTTGGGACCACATCACATCAGTTACGAGCCGCGCACATCAATTAAGTCGCAAGCCCTTGCAGATTTTATTAACGATTGGACAGAAATCCAAGTTGCTCCTAGCATGGCAGAAACCAAATACTGGACCATGCATTTTGATGGGTCAAGACAGTTGCAAGGCTCGGGGGCTGGAGTTGTTCTGACATCTCCCAAGGGAGACAAGCTGCGGTATGTGTTACAGATACACTTCAACTGCACAAATAACGTGGCGGAGTACGAGGCACTGCTTCATGGTCTACGTATAGCAAAGGAGATGAACATCAGTCGCATACGCTGTTTTGGCGATTCAGACTTGGTGGCACAGCAGGTCTCCGGAACGTGGGACAGCAAGGATGCGAACATGGCTGCATATAGAGAGAGGTGGACAGAATTGCTGGACATTTCACTGGATACCAAGTTGAACATATTGATCGGAGACAAAATGAAGCTGCAGATGCCCTGTCTCGGCTTGGATCCAACGACAGTCAGTCCCACCCAATGTTTTCCTGGATGAACTGCACAATCCATCAGTCAAACCTCCAGCAGAGATTGACATTGCAGAGCCAGAGGATGATTCAACTTTAGTCGCAGCCCTGCATGAACAGCCAGGATGGACAGAGCCATACATGGCATATTTAAGTCGCGGAGTGCTGCCGGACGATGAAATTGAGGCGCGCAAAATCATACGACGATCAAAGGCCTATACAATCATCAACAACGAATTATACAAGCGCAGCGTATCAGGAGCATTCCAAAGATGTGTCTCACCAGAAGAGGGACGAAAAATCTTGCACGAAATTCATTCAGGCGATTGTGGCCATCATGCTTCGTCAAGATCTTTGGTGGCAAAGGCGTTCCGACATGGATTCTTCTGGTTAACAGCATTAGCAGACAGAGCAAATTGTCAGAGTGTGCGATGGATGTCAAAGATACGCTAGGCAAGATCATATGCCAGCCCAAGCACTTCGCACAATACCCATCACATGGCCTTTTGCCGTATGGGGTTTTGACATGGTAGGGCCTTTCAGACGGTCTTCAAACGGAAAAACTCACCTCTTAGTCATGGTGGACAAATTCACAAAGTGGATAGAAGCAGAACCTGTGGGAGATTGCGAGGCTGAAACAGCAGTCAAGTTCTTGAAGAAGGTCATATTCCGCTTCGGTTACCCCCATAGTATCATTACAGACAATGGGAGCAACACCTCTGAAGGGGCTACACAGATATTTTGCGCAGACAATGGGATAAGATTGGACCTCACGTCAGTAGCACACCCGCAGAGCAATGGACAAGCTGAGTGTAGCGTACCTGCACTTAGAAATTGGCAAGGTACCTGTGCATAGTGCAAACCACTGGATCGATTCATTTGCACACACAGTCTAAGATGAATTATCAAAACATTGTATCAATTATTACACGCGGATCCAGTACTTAGGAAAATATCCTTTACAAATTGCATAGCACGAAGCTAGCTTTTAAAGAGTAAAGCAGCGGAAAAATAATCTTCATGGAGTCTCCATCATCATCATGTGCCACAGGCGAAAACATGTTGGTTGCAGACTCGAAACCCTTAACGAAACTCACTCATCGTCAGAACAATCTGCAACAAATAAAAATTTACAACAGAGTGGGTCAGATACCATTAAAAATGGATCTGGCAAGTGACACTATGTGGACACTTAATGGAATAACTCTATAGCCTATATGCATATTTGGCTGGTGGAGTTCAAGGCTATTTTGCATAAAAGCTAATTTTGCCTAACACTTTGTAAAACATTTTCTTCAAATGTTCGAGACAATATGGCATGAAATCCATAGTCTCGTCTACCCTTGTTTACCAATCAAGTTTTACTTAGAGAAATAAGATGTTGGGAGCCTCCGTTGCCATCCTTGATCAGCTGCTTGAATTGTCCGTAACCGGGGACACGGCTAAGTACTTAGTTTTAACTCTGCAGAGGTTGTGCACTTTCACCATTAGACCCAACAAACCCAAACTATCCTCAAGCACTCAAATTGTGCTAAGGAAAAGGAGAGAGTTGAGACGAGACTTTTCAGAAGCATTTTCCCATCCCATACCGACTTGACGCGCTCCCATTCTAACCATTCTACCACCACCTGTCAAGTCGGGACGAGTCCACGCAACTTAATCCATCTAGCCAGAGCCCATATGACTAATGGCTGCACGGTAAGCAACTTCACTTAGAGAAACATTGGTCCCTTTAATACCCTGGGTGGCAACCACAAGTGACCATCCCTTAGAGGTCACCCCTAAGAGATGACACTCAACCTTTCCATCGTCTTTTCAAAACCAAGTCCACCCAGGTGGTAAATTAACTTAGTAGAATTTAAGCTTTCAATAAAACAAGTTTGCATAGCATCAATATTTCTACTAAGTTATCAATAGGATTCTAGACACAACTAGTAAAAGGAGATAGTAGTTTTAGCATAGCAATACTATCCTACACATGCATATAAAGAAATACACTAAGTCATGCATAGAAAAATACTTAGGAAATTTATGGGGGGTGTGCCACTTGCCTTGGCAAACAGGAGTGTAGTAGCAGTTGCAACCACTTTCGTCTCTCTCCGGAATTTCTAACAAGTCAAACAAACCACAAATAAACACACAATCATAAATGCAACACTTAGAAAAATATGATATGCATGAGATGCAGGATGACACAATAATTATGGTATGAAAGACATGCAAACAAAATAAGGGAAAGACATAAATAACAATATCCCATTTAGCTAAGGCAAGGTCCAGGTTGAGCCTGAAGTAAACTTGATAAAACAACTTGAAAAGTTGTAAGGTTATTCTAAGTTTTCACAACTTTGGTCTTCAAATAATCTTCAACTCCTTTGTAGCTTCATTGATCTTCAATGGTCTTCAATTAGCACTCTAGGAACTTAGTCTTGAACACCAAGGACTTGGTGTATGTCCAAGGTGAGACAAAAATTAGAAAGAAAGAGAAGGCAGAAAGAAAGAAGTAGTTGGTCTTCCAAGAATCTTCTCTGTACTTCCTTTGTAGTTTTCTCCTTGATGTGTTGACTTCATTGAAAATTGTAGACTTGATGGTTCTGTAGACTTGTTGATCTTGGTATCACCAGGGTTGGTCTTGAATGTAACTTAGCCACCATGAAGTCTAATAGAAGAAGGAAGAAAAGAGAGAAGGAAGGAAAGACTTAGAAAAGGTAGGGTGGTTGGTCTTCATGAACTTCCTCTTGATTTCTTCTAAGTACTTTTTCTTCTTGGAGATGCTTCTGGAGTCTTGTTTTCTTGATAAGTCCTTCATTGGTCCTTCATGGTTCCCACTAATTCTAACTTAGTAGAATTTGGCTAGGAGGGCTAACATGCATCACCTCAAAATTTCTAAGGAAGAATGCCATGTAAGAAGTGCAAATTATTTCTAAGGACTGGAATGCATGCCATGCCATGAAATTATTCTAAGGAATGCAAGCAATGAAAGATGGTCCAAAATAACTAAGGACCAAGGGTCAACAACACTTGGGGTCGAAATTTAACTAAGGACTAAAGCTAACGCATCAAGTCCAAATAATTTCCAAGGAAAGTAAACAAAAATAAGAAGTGCAAAATAATTTCTAAGGAAAAGGTATGAAAACAATTAGTTGATAATTTTTCTAAGGACAAACCTTTGTCATATCACGTACTAAGATATTTTCTAAGGAAACAACTAAATTTTCAAGATGCTAAAATTTTCTAAGGACAAGATCTAGTATTAATAAGATGTTGAAAATTTCTAAGGAAAAGTGTTGCCAAATTTATTTAGCAAAAATTTCTAAGGAAGAAAGAAATACTTTATTTGGAGAGGCAGAATATTTCTAAGTACTTTTGTAACTAAGTTGATCAAAATATGACTAAGTCATTTTATTAGACGAAAATATGAAGAAAATTAATTTTAATCAATTTTAATTATTAAAATACCACCTAAAAGCATTTAATTCATATTAATTACGAAAAACATAGAAAAATAATTTTACAAAAATAATAGAGTAATCCTACGGCCAAATATTAACTAAACAAAAATATACCAATTGGAATTATTCCAAAATCAATTTTTAAAAACAAGTTATGTTCAAAATACTAATAAAGCCACTTTTCAAAATAAACAAAATAAATTCGGCAAAACATAAAATTAACTATGCCAAAAGTTTCTACGTGTCATAAGCTTTCCAAAAATATTTTACTTGTAAAATTTGGCCATACCAATAAAAAGTAGTGATAGATATAAGTTCTAGGGTTTTTCTGCAAAACTGCCGGTCTTCGGTTGACTGTTGACTCTGACCGCTGACGTGGAGGTTGACTCGCTGACGTGGCAGGCTGACTGGGTTTTGACTACGAATTTTGACCAAAAATAAAGTTGCTCGGATGGAAAAAAATGCTTAATGAAAGTTGTAGAGAATTGCGTGCTCTTTCTAACTATCACAAATATATCATAAGTGGATGAATATATTGGGCACAAATCACAAAATACCTTTCTGATCTGAAACTTCAAACTCGAAAATCTCCTAGCTCGCTTGACCAAAAGAGGTGAGGCTTGGGGCAAAAGAAAGGTCTTGATCAGGGAACAACTTTCGTAACTACGGCCGGAAGATTTGAGATTGTTTTCTTCTCCGAAAATCGTCAAACGCAAACTGTAGTGTACAGAAAAATCCGTACGTCAAAACGAAAAGAGTGCAATAGCAAAGTTGTAGGTAAGGGTTAGATCTGACTTCTCACCACAGGAATTTCGATTTGAAGAACCGAGCGCGAAGAGATCTAAGAATTACGACTTCAGATCTGAAGGATGGCGATTCGAAATTCTTCCTCCACGGTTGATGAAAAGAGTTGAGCCTTCCCGGGATGGAAAGGTATTGAGGAGATCTTCAACATTGCTTCAGACTCTGGTGCGATTCGAGATCGTTTTGGTTGGTAGATCAACGAAATATGATTTCGCTGATTAGCGTTTCGGTGGAACGAAAAGGGGAAGAGAGATGCCGGCGGCTACAGGGGTTTATATAGGCCAAGGGTCGGTGGAAAAGATTGGGCTCGAAGTTATGAACGTGTAGGATCAAGCGGATCCGGATTTGGAGTCATATTTGTCAAGATATTCGTGTTTAAGTGAAAAGGGTTTGGAAAAGCTAAAATTTCTGGAATCAACCATCGGGTTCGGTTCGACTCATCCGGCTGCGCTGGCTTGTTGGGCCAAGATTCGGCCCAAGAGAAAAAAAGAAAAGGACAGGAAAAAAAAAGAACATGGGCTGGCTGCGTGCACGCGTGTCCGAGTTGGGCTGGGTTTTGGCCCAACTGCCTCGGTCAACTATTTTTTGGCTAAACATTTTTCTTTATTCTTTTTACTGTTTTCTTCATAACTTTTGATTTAAAAGTCCAAATCAACTCAAACTAGTTTCTAAATTTTTGTAAAATCAAGATCTATTTTCTAGAACTTTTAAATACACTTTTCCAAAAACTTTTCAAAATTCGAATTTAAAAATATTTCATATTTGCATGTTTGACACTTTTATGTCAATTTTAAAAATAGTTTTTAAATAAAATTATTTATGGTTTATTAAAGTCAAATAAAATACCACAATGTATTTAGACATATATTTTAAATAAAATAAAATAATCAAATCAAACACACACAAAAAATATAATTAAAAGGTTTGGCAATATTCCAGAAATCAGAAATATTATATAGGACATAAATGATCCTTTTGATATATTTTCTCAAATATGTTTTCAAGTGGAATTATAATTCCCTCTTTTGAAATATCTAAATGCAACAATACAATATGCAGATGAATGCATGCATGATTTTTCTTTTTAAAGCAAAATACATAGTAGTTTTTAAAAGTTTTAAATTTTTCTGATTTTTCAACTTTTTGAAAAACTTGGGATGTTAAATACTACCACCCTTAAAAGGAATCTCGTCCCCAAGATTCGAGAAGGCTAGCAAAAGGTTGTGACTGGGATATCTGGGTGGGCTACCACCCTTAAAAGAAAATTTGTGTTGGTAGTCAACTTCAAGATGCAAACTTGATTGATAACGTACCGTTCACCAAGCTAGGTTCCTCAAACACTTCTTCCACATTGATGTGGTTCATATATCCTTTATATATAAGATTTGACTAGGCAGCTTCTTAGGCCTTCTTCTTTGCTGGGCACTCATTGGTGTAATGACCCTTTGTTCTTGCATTTATAGCATAGCACCTGGCTGATATCTCTGTATTCAGGATTTGGACGGTGTTGTCCATTGTTATAGTTATGGCCAACAAGTCCATTTCCCTTGTGATCTCCATTGCTTCCCTTGAATCCACCATTTAGATCAAGATGCTTGTGACCTTCCTCTTCACATGAGTAACAACATTTGGTGGTGACTTTCGAAGTGTGGGGGTGAGTTCTGAGTTCCTTCTTCTATCCTTTGTACTCCTAGTTTTAAAAACCGGACCAGACCGCCGATCGGACCAGAAAAAACCGGAACCGGCAGCCCGGCCGGTTTTTTAAGCGCAAAAGACCGGAGTATCAAAAAACCGGAAAAAATAAATTAAAAATAATGAAATATATGAAAAATAAATTAGAAATGATGAAAAATTCGAAATTAGCTTACTTATTTATTAAATTTGCCGTTTTTTGCCGGTTTTTTGTCGCTACTGAACCGATTGAACCGGCGGTTCGACCGGTGAAACCGGAACCGAGAGCCTCGCCGGTTCAGTGACCGGTCCGGTTTTTTAAACTATGTTTGTACTCCCTCGGGCTTCTGGAGCATTTGCTGTATTTTCCTTTTAACTTGCAGACTGCCTTCTTGTATTAAGGGGTAGAGTTGACATTGGGATGGGACATGATTTGTTGCTTCACACAGAAAGCAAGTGACTAGGATTGTGGGGCATTCCTTAGTTGCATATCTTGTAACACCGAGAGGCCACTCATCAAGAAATCTCTTGGATGTGTGTCCTATTTCTCCACATGTTTTGCAGACATGAGGTTTTGTCAAAGTACTTCCTTTGAACTCCTTGTTACCAATGTCAATCTGTGGTGAGTTGACCTTATTGTTGGCCATGTTGTGACACATCATCTGCATAATGTGGGTTTGGTTATCCAACAGTTGTTGCATTCCCTGGGGTATCTCTTTGTTGTGGTTGTTGACTTGATTCTGGGCCATGAGTTGCATCAACTGATTCCGAGCTTCTAACAGTTGAATTGCATTTTTCATCTCTTCATCATTGGTGCTTTGGCGAGGCATCTGTTTGGGTTTAGCATAGATGAGTAAAGATAGAAAGTTGCTAAGGAAGAATCCTACCCAACACAGCAGATCAAGACAAAACATCTTACAAACAACATCTAACCAACCAAAACCACAAGGTTCAAACACAGAAAACAATCTAGTATTGGCATACAACCTAAGTTAGTATGATCAATACCCTAACATGATGTCGTTGTTCTAATAAGGTGGTAGTTTCTAGTCTATCTCCATCTTGGGTGCTTCAAGTTCTTCTTCAGCTTTCTTCAAAATCTTCTAAGTGCTTGAGCTCATAATCTGATTTCTTCAATGATCTTCCATGCAGGTAGTGCTTCATGTTGAGTCGTAGCATTTCTCCATGAAGTATCAAACTTACTCTTGGTCATCACCAAACATGTCTTCATGGATACAAGGAGGTAGGTCATCTAGAATAAGATAAGAATTTTCTAGAAGGTTGATAGTAGATGAGAGTACTAGAAAGGATAAAATGAAAAGTTTTGTTTTTAGTAACCTGAATAAAAATAGATTTTAATCCTATGGTCAAACCTATTTCTATCCATGTCTAGGGTCTCGAATCTACAGGCAACACAGTGCTCTGATACCATCTGTAGCGTACCTGCACTTAGAAATTGGCAAGGTACCTGTGCATAGTGCAAACCCCTGGATCGATTCATTTGCACACACAGTCTAAGATGAATTATCACAACATTGTATCAATTATTACACGTGGATCCAGTACTTAGGAAAATATCCTTTACAAATTGCATAGCACGAAGCTAGCTTTTAAAGAGTAAAGCAGCGGAAAAATAATCTTCATGGAGTCTCCATCATCATCATGTGCCACAGGCGAAAACATGTTGGTTGCAGACTCGAAACCCTTAACGAAACTCACTCGTCGTCAGAACAATCTGCAACAAATAAAAATTTGCAACAGAGTGGGTCAGATACCATTAAAAATGGATCTGGCAAATGACACTATGTGGACACTTAATGGAATAACTCTATAGCCTATATGCATATTTGGCTGGTGGAGTTCAAGGCTATTTTGCATAAAAGCTAATTTTGCCTAACACTTTGTAAAACATTTTCTTCAAATGTTCGAGACAATATGGCATGAAATCCATAGTCTCGTCTACCCTTGTTTACCCATCAAGTTTTACTTAGAGAAATAAGATGTTGGGAGCCTCCGTTGCCATCCTTGATCAGCTGCTTGAATTGTCCGTAACCGGGGACACGGCTAAGTACTTAGTTTTAACTCTGCAGAGGTTGTGCACTTTCACCATTAGACCCAACAAACCCAAACTATCCTCAAGCACTCAAATTGTGCTAAGGAAAAGGAGAGAGTTGAGACGAGACTTTTCAGAAGCATTTTCCCATCCCATACCGACTTGACGCGCTCCCATTCTAACCATTCTACCACCACCTGTCAAGTCGGGACGAGTCCACGCAACTTAATCCATCTAGCCAGAGCCCATATGACTAATGGCTGCACGGTAAGCAACTTCACTTAGAGAAACATTGGTCCCTTTAATACCCTGGGTGGCAACCACAAGTGACCATCCCTTAGAGGTCACCCCTAAGAGATGACACTCAACCTTTCCATCATCTTTTCAAAACCAAGTCCACCCAGGTGGTAAATTAACTTAGTAGAATTTAAGCTTTCAATAAAACAAGTTTGCATAGCATCAATATTTCTACTAAGTTATCAATAGGATTCTAGACACAACTAGTAAAAGGAGATAGTAGTTTTAGCATAGCAATACTATCCTACACATGCATATAAAGAAATACACTAAGTCATGCATAGAAAAATACTTAGGAAATTTATGGGGGGTGTGCCACTTGCCTTGGCAAACAGGAGTGTAGTAGCAGTTGCAACCACTTTCGTCTCTCTCCGGAATTTCTAACAAGTCAAACAAACCACAAATAAACACACAATCATAAATGCAACACTTAGAAAAATATGATATGCATGAGATGCAGGATGACACAATAATTATGGTATGAAAGACATGCAAACAAAATAAGGGAAAGACATAAATAACAATATCCCATTTAGCTAAGGCAAGGTCCAGGTTGAGCCTGAAGTAAACTTGATAAAACAACTTGAAAAGTTGTAAGGTTATTCTAAGTTTTCACAACTTTGGTCTTCAAATAATCTTCAACTCCTTTGTAGCTTCATTGATCTTCAATGGTCTTCAATTAGCACTCTAGGAACTTAGTCTTGAACACCAAGGACTTGGTGTATTTCCAAGGTGAGACAAAAATTAGAAAGAAAGAGAAGGCAGAAAGAAAGAAGTAGTTGGTCTTCCAAGAATCTTCTCTGTACTTCCTTTGTAGTTTTCTCCTTGATGTGTTGACTTCATTGAAAATTGTAGACTTGATGGTTCTGCAGACTTGTTGATCTTGGTATCACCAGGGTTGGTCTTGAATGTAACTTAGCCACCATGAAGTCTAATAGAAGAAGGAAGAAAAGAGAGAAGGAAGGAAAGACTTAGAAAAGGTAGGGTGGTTGGTCTTCATGAACTTCCTCTTGATTTCTTCTAAGTACTTTTTCTTCTTGGAGATGCTTCTGGAGTCTTGTTTTCTTGATAAGTCCTTCATTGGTCCTTCATGGTTCCCACTAATTCTAACTTAGTAGAATTTGTCTAGGAGGGCTAACATGCATCACCTCAAAATTTCTAAGGAAGAATGCCATGTAAGAAGTGCAAATTATTTCTAAGGACTGGAATGCATGCCATGCCATGAAATTATTCTAAGGAATGCAAGCAATGAAAGATGGTCCAAAATAACTAAGGACCAAGGGTCAACAACACTTGGGGTCGAAATTTAACTAAGGACTAAAGCTAACGCATCAAGTCCAAATAATTTCCAAGGAAAGTAAACAAAAATAAGAAGTGCAAAATAATTTCTAAGGAAAAGGTATGAAAACAATTAGTTGATAATTTTTCTAAGGACAAACCTTTGTCATATCACGTACTAAGATATTTTCTAAGGAAACAACTAAATTTTCAAGATGCTAAAATTTTCTAAGGACAAGATCTAGTATTAATAAGATGTTGAAAATTTCTAAGGAAAAGTGTTGCCAAATTTATTTAGCAAAAATTTCTAAGGAAGAAAGAAATACTTTATTTGGAGAGGCAGAATATTTCTAAGTACTTTTGTAACTAAGTTGATCAAAATATGACTAAGTCATTTTATTAGACGAAAATATGAAGAAAATTAATTTTAATCAATTTTAATTATTAAAATACCACCTAAAAGCATTTAATTCATATTAATTACGAAAAACATAGAAAAATAATTTTACAAAAATAATAGAGTAATCCTACGGCCAAATATTAACTAAACAAAAATATACCAATTGGAATTATTCCAAAATCAATTTTTAAAAACAAGTTATGTTCAAAATACTAATAAAGCCACTTTTGAAAATAAACAAAATAAATTCGGCAAAACATAAAATTAACTATGCCAAAAGTTTCTACGTGTCATAAGCTTTCCAAAAATATTTTATTTGTAAAATTTGGCCAAACCAATAAAAAGTAGTGATAGATCTAAGTTCTAGGGTTTTTCTGCAAAACTGCCGGTCTTTGGTTGACTGTTGACTCTGACCGCTGACGTGGAGGTTGACTCGCTGACGTGGCAGGCTGACTGGGCTTTGACTACGAATTTTGACCAAAAATAAAGTTGCTCGGATGGAAAAAAATGCTTAATGAAAGTTGTAGAGAATTGCGTGCTCTTTCTAACTATCACAAATATATCATAAGTGGATGAATATATTGGGCACAAATCACAAAATACCTTTCTGATCCGAAACTTCAAACTCGAAAATCTCCTAGCTCGCTTGACCAAAAGAGGTGAGGCTTGGGTCAAAAGAAAGGTCTTGATCAGGGGAACAACTTTCGTAACTACGGCCGGAAGATTTGAGATTGTTTTCTTCTCCGAAAATCGTCAAACGCAAACTGTAGTGTACAGAAAAATCCGTACGTCAAAACGAAAAGAGTGCAATAGCAAAGTTGTAGGTAAGGGTTAGATCTGACTTCTCACCAAAGGAATTTCGATTTGAAGAACCGAGCGCGAAGAGATCTAAGAATTACGACTTCAGATCTGAAGGATGGCGATTCGAAATTCTTCCTCCACGGTTGATGAAAAGAGTTGAGCCTTCCCGAGATGGAAAGGTATTGAGGAGATCTTCAACATTGCTTCAGACTCCGGTGCGATTCGAGATCGTTTTGGTTGGTAGATCAACGAAATATGATTTCGCTGATTAGCGTTTCGGTGGAACGAAAAGGGGAAGAGAGATGCCGGCGGCTACAGGGGTTTATATAGGCCAAGGGTCGGTGGAAAAGATTGGGCTCGAAGTTATGAACGTGTAGGATCAAGCGGATCCGGATTTGGAGTCATATTTGTCAAGATATTCGTGTTTAAGTGAAAAGGGTTTGGAAAAGCTAAAAATTTCTGGAATCAACCATCGGGTTCGGTTCGACTCATCCGGCTGCGCTGGCTTGTTGGGCCAAGATTCGGCCCAAGAGAAAAAAAGAAAAGGACAGGAAAAAAAAAGAACATGGGCTGGCTGCATGCGCGCGTGTCCGAGTTGGGCTGGGTTTTGGCCCAACTGCCTCGGTCAACTATTTTTTGGCTAAACATTTTTCTTTATTCTTTTTACTGTTTTCTTCATAACTTTTGATTTAAAAGTCCAAATCAACTCAAACTAGTTTCTAAATTTTTGTAAAATCAAGATCTATTTTCTAGAACTTTTAAATACACTTTTCCAAAAACTTTTCAAAATTCGAATTTAAAAATATTTCATATTTGCATGTTTGACACTTTTATGTCAATTTTAAAAATAGTTTTTAAATAAAATTATTTGTGGTTTATTAAAGTCAAATAAAATACCACAATGTATTTAGACATATATTTTAAATAAAATAAAATAATCAAATCAAACACACACAAAAAATATAATAAAAAGGTTTGGCAATATTCCAGAAATCAGAAATAATATATAGGACATAAATGATCCTTTTGATATATTTTCTCAAATATGTTTTCAAGTGGAATTATAATTCCCTCTTTTGAAATATCTAAATGCAACAATACAATATGCAGATGAATGCATGCATGATTTTTCTTTTTAAAGCAAAATACATAGTAGTTTTTAAAAGTTTTAAATTTTTCTGATTTTTCAACTTTTTGAAAAACTTGGGATGATACACTGAGCGAGCTAACCAGGAAATTCTCCATGGAATTAAGCCGCGCCTTATTGAAAAGGTCGAAGCATCTCCAGGATGTTGGGTGGAAGAACTGCCAGCAGTACTGTGGAGCTTAAGAACTACCCCTAACAGATCCACAGGATTTACACCATACTTCATGGTCTATGGAGCAGAAGCAGTCATGCCCAGCGACATCATATATGATTCACCAAGAGTTGCGGCTTACATCGAGACAGATAATGAGATAGATCGGCAAGACTCGGTTAACACATTAGAAGAGGTTAGAGAGTTGGCAGCATCAAGGTCAGCAGTATATCAACAAGACTTGCGACGCTATCATGCCAGACGCATCAAAGCCCGTACCTTTCAAGAAGGCGACCTAAACAAGATCACAAGGGAATGCATAAGCTGTCCTCTCCATGGGAAGGACCCTACATCATCAGCAAGAAGCTAAACAATGGGTCGTACTATCTGCTGGATGTAAGGGAAGAAAGCAGCGAACGTCATGATTTCGAGGATCGTCTCGAGGCACCTCGCCCTTGGAACGTCGCACACCTGCGACCGTACTATAGATAAGAAAAGGCTAATCAGAGCCAAGCATCATCCTTTCCAGCTTTATAGCTGAGTATCATCACAGCCACTCAGGGCTAGAACTTCAACTTTGGTCGCCACCTAGGCGCGACCTATGCAACATCTGATCGCCACCGAGGCACGATCGACCCTTGTATCAGAAACCGGCTGCCACCTAGGCGCGGCCGTAAAATTTGTATCATCTCTGGTCGCCACCTAGGCGCGACCGACCCCATGTATCACCATGGATGGCCACCTACGCGCGATCCAACCCTATGTATAACACTCGGTTGCCACCTAGGCGCGACCTTATGTGTCATCATAATCAAAGCTTATCATAGCTTAGCCTATCATGGCAATATCATTATGTTTCTTGGGGTCTTTGTTACCCTGAAACAGCCGATTTATTGGCAATTATCAAATTTACCTTAAGTTGGATTGCTACTCGCATTATGTGGCCAAAGTAATGGGGTGTGGCGTCAATCGAGCTTGATTGCCTATCATGGCCGCTCTCGACCCTGAACACACATGTTCCTAGGAAATACTGAGTCGCGCGAGTGCCCACTTAAGGATTCAGATGGCCTAACTAGAGGTCGATGTACTGCTTATAGTACGGCAACACCAATTACAATTACTTGTAACTTAACAATTGTTTTATTCATGATATCAAGTTACAGGTGATGACCTTCAAAGTTCTCTGAGAAGAATTGAGATGATTACCACATAACATCCTCTCAATCCTTGGGGGCTACATCATATTATCATCAAAAATTTGAAGATAGATCGTCATCAAGTTCTGAAGCTATCAGGATACTCTAACAAAAAAGCTCACGAAGTCAGATGATCTTCCAGGTGCGAGTCAAGGCCAAACTTGCATAATTATAAGTCGCGAAACAAGGAAAAGCGCGGCCTAAACATTCAAGATCAAGAAATACTATGAAGTTCAGGCCACGCTTGGGGGCTAATGTCGGGGGAATACTTTCTGGATTAACCCGCGGCCCAGTGCGACTTAATTGACTCGCACGGACAAAGGCCCACTTGGGAGCAAGCCCAATATTGAACCGCCATAAGGGGAAAGATCTAGAAGACATAACCCGGAGGACGTGAAGACCAAGTAGTCTCCGAGTAGGCCTCTGTGGACGTATTCCTTATGGGGGAAGTTTCCTTTTTGTAACCTAGCGAGCCTCTGTGTATATAAAGAGGACTCGCAGGACTTAGAGCGGGTCAAGCTATCAAGCCCAAAACCCTAGCTCATACGGCAAGTACCAGATCGGATCGCCTCCATTGTAACACCTCGATTATCATATCAATACCAATCTAGGGTAGGCAGGAAGTAGGTCTTTTACCACACATTGAGGGGGCCGAACCTGGGTAAATCTGTGTTGATCTTTGTTCCTGCGATCCTAAGCTCGGAGATGCTTGACTCGCATAATCCCACACCTACGAAGTCATCTATGACACCTGACATGACAAACCCACGACATAGACCCCAGACCACGAAAGGCCACGAGAGCGGGATGGTTTGGAGTCCCAATGCAGGCTGATGGACTTGCTTGGCGTGGAACTGGCCCCCAGACCGTGAAAGGCCACGAGAGCAGGATGGTTTGGAGTCCCAGTGCAGGCTGATGAACTTGCTTGGCGTGGAACTGGCACGCATCGCAAGACTGGACGATGGTGGTGGCATCTTGAAGCACTTGGGGCCAGTAGAAACCGCTCCTGAAGACCTTGCCCGCCAGGGTGCGTGCAGAGGAATGGTGGCCACACTCTCCACTGTGAATGTCTCTGATCAGCATGCGACCTTCCTCGGGGGGGACACACTTAAGTGCAATTCCATTTGGGCGATTGCGGTACAGATCTCCCTCGAGGATGTAGTATGACTTGGCTTGTCGAGCCACTCGTTCTGCCTCCGCGTCTTCTTCGGGAGGGTTCCCTTCAGCAAGTAGTCCTTGAGTTCGTCGAGCTAGCATGTCTCTTGATGCACCATAGCCAACAGCAGACACTCCCCTGAGGATGGACTGCAGTTGGGTGCCCCACCTACAGGAGGTTGTGGGAGTACTTCGTCTGCGCTTGTGGTTGCTGCTTCTTGTGGCTGCTTTATGGACGCCTTGGAGAGTCTCTCTTCAAAGACGCCGGCCGGCTCGGCCTGCCTTCGTGATGCTCGCTTGGCGATGTCATCTGCTTCCTGGTTCTCCTTTCGCGGGATGTGCATGAGCTCCATGCCTCTGAAGTGCTTCTCGAGCTTGCGGACCTCTTCAAGGTAGGCGGCCATGTGGTCGTCCTTAGGCGTGTAGCTCTTGTTGGAGAAGTTAACCAGGAGCTGGGAATCACCCTTTATGAGTAAGTGCTTGACACCAAGGGCGATTGCGGCTCTGAGCCCGGCGAGGAGGCCCTCGTACTCGGCGATGTTGTTGGAGATCTTGTCTATTGTGAAGCACAACTGAATGGCGTAGTAGAGCTTGTCACCTTTTGGTGAGGTTAAGACAACGCCAGCCCCACCATTGCGGCAGGCGAAAGCTCCATCGAAGTGCATGGTCCAGTGGCTTGGCATTGTATCTCCCGATGACGCGGTTTCTTCTTCGCGAGGCTCTTCAGGAGTTGGGTCTGTCCACTCGGCGACGAAATCCGCCAGCGCTCTCCCTTTTATGAGTCTTGTGGTGTCGAAGCGCAAGTTGAATGGTTGCAGCTCGATGTTCCATCCCGCGACGCAGTCAGTGGCGTTGGGGTTGCGCAGGATCTGCTCCAAGGGGAAGGACGTGACCACCGTGATGGGGTGGCCCTGGAAGTAGTGGCGCAGCTTCCTGGAGGCGATGAGGAGCGCGAGGAGGAGCTTCTGCTGCACTGGGTACCACTCGCGAGCATCTCGCAGTACAGTACTGATGAAGTAGACTGGATGCTCGACGAGGGTGGTTGATGGTGCGGCAGCGTCGGCTCCCTCGAGGGGCTCCTCAAGACTTTGGCGAGGTTTGCTTGTGGAGGAGCCTCGGCAGGGGTGCTCGTGGTGGACTCGACTTGAGGCTGTGGGTCTGGCACTGGGTCTGGAGAGACTGTTCCCTCGTCGGGAGGTTCTGGACTTGGTGTGGCAGTGCTTTTCTTGGGGAGAACTGGCTCTTCTCTTTCCACCACCAGGACGGCGCTTGCAGTTTGTCGAGTGGCTGCTAGGTATAGCTTCAGATGCTCGCCCGCCCTGGGGGCTACCATGACTGGTGAGCTAGCCAAGTATTTCTTCAAGTCCTCAAATGCCTTGTCGGCCTCTGGAGTCCACTTGAAGGTGCCGGATTTCTTCATGATCTTGAAAAATGGCAAGGCTCTCTCGCCGAACTTGGAGATGAAGCGGCCTAGGCTGGCCATGCATCCTGCTAGGTGCTGCATGTCCTTGAGGCGGCAAGGTGGCTGCATGTCTTCTATAGCCTTGATCTTGTCAGGGTTTGCTTCTATGCCACGGTGGGACACGAGGAAACCGAGGAGCTTGCCCGAAGGCACCCCGAACACGCACTTGGCAGGGTTTAACTTGATGTTCACCTTACGCAGGCTGGCAAAGGTTTCCTCGAGATCCTTCAAGAGAGTGTCTCCCTCACGAGACTTGACCACGATGTCGTCGACATAAGCTTCTACATTTCTTCCCATCTGAGCCCCCAAGGCGATCCTCATGACCCTCTGGAAGGTGGCGCCGGCATTTTTCAGGCCAAAGGGCATGCAGGTGTAGCAATACACACCACAAGGGGTGAGAAACGCTGTTTTCTCCTCGTCTTCCTTGGCCATTTTGATCTGATGGTAGCCTGAGAAGGCATCCAGGAAATAGAGGAGATCACATCCGGCGGTGGAGTCCACAATCTGGTCTATCCTTGGCATGGGGTATGGATCCTTGGGGCAGGCCTTGTTTACGTCTGTGTAGTCGATGCAGAGCTGGCCTCCTCCATTGGGTTTTGGGACGACCACACCGTTGGAGAGCCAAGTGGGGTGGGCAACTTCTCGAATGATGTCTGCTGCTTTCAGCTTCTCTACTTCTTTGATGATAAACGCTTGCTTCTCGGGGGCTTGTTTCCGCGCTTTCTGCTTTACAGGGCGTGCGTCTGGACACACGGCTAAGTGGTGCTCGATCACCTCCCTTGGTACACCGGACATTTCTGACGGAGTCCATGCGAACATGTCAGAATTTGCCCGAAGGAAGGCGACGAGCGCGCTTTCCTATTTGGGAGGCAAGCCAGCGCCTATGGTGACGCTAGCCCCCGAGCCCTCAGCCCCCGAGCCGCTGGTGCTCAGTGACACCTTCTTTGTAGACGCTTGCTCTTGAGTGAACAGCTGCTTCTTCTTCTTGGGCCTCTCGAGAGGCTCCATGTCCTCGTCAGCAGGGAATGCCATGGCAGCGGCCTTGTAGGCGATCTCGACAGCGCGCGTGGTGTCCTGTACGTGACCACGTATGGTGATGGTGCCACCGCTGCCAGGGATCTTGACCATGTTGTAGGCGTGGTGCGTGACGGCCATGAACTTCGCGAGGGCGAGGTAGCCGAGGATGGCGTTGTAGGGCAAGCCAATGTGCGCGACGTCGAAGTCAATTAGCTCGGTGCGGTAGTTCTCCTGCGTGCCAAAGGTGACCGCGAGCCTCACTTGCCCCAGAGGCAAGATGGAGCCGCTGGTGACCCCGGTGAAGGGCCTGGAGGGCATAAGCCATTCGTAGGGCACTTGAAGCGTCTCGAAGGTCTCGACAGAGATGATATTCAGGCCTGCACCCCCATCAATGAGCGTCTTGCCGACGGTGATGTTGTTGATGGTGGGGGTGCACACCAGCGGGAGAGTGTGTGGGGACCCCGGACTAGCTGTCCGAAATACCCAATTATGCTTAACACAACGATCCCGTGATCTGTCTGTCGTTGCACATAATCCGAATTGGATACCAAAGTTTACATCCATTACAATACCGAATAAAAAGTCTTACATAAATGGTCATTCAGACCAAGTCTTACATAGGTGCCTTCATGGGCCAAACCAAAATATCAGCGGAAGCTACGGCGTAGTAGACATCATATTCTAACAATGACGACCCGACAGGCAGCTGACTTGTGGAGATCCTTAGTTTGCGTAGAAGTCACCATACTCCTGCTCGGCGTAGTGCTCCTCCTCGTAGTCTGGCTAGGACAATAGCCAGGGACGAAACCAATATGAGTACATTTGAATGTACTCGCAAACTACCCCAACATGAGTATACACTAGTCTTATTTTAACTAACAACTTTATTTATTTAAAACATCTCTATATATTTATTGAAAAAGGTAAGAAGGATTTTATAACTATCTTTAAAAGAAGTCACCACCTCATTTGTTTCTCCAAAACCCCTCCTTTTCATGACCATGGCCCACCATGGTCCATTTATTCCAACAACTCATACCACTCCATTTGGTATAGTTGTACAACACCATCACCATTTTCATTTCTTTTAAACTTAAAAGCTTTTCCAAAAACTTGCACATGATCTTAGGACAGCCTCCCAATTGTCCATATCCGAGGACTCGGCTATTCGAATAGTTTTGACCCTCTGCAGAGGTAGCACGCTTTTATCCCACATCCATCCGGTAATTTTTAATAATACTTTTTAAATATTTATTTAACTGACATGAGACCACTTAGGTTAGTTAAACAATTTCATAAGCTTTTTATAAAAAATGAGTTTGATTTATTTGGATTCATAAATCTCAAGATATCGAATTTCTAAAATGGGTCCAGTACTGAATTCATAGAGAAAACTAAATTCGAAAATCTAACTGCTCTGGATAATGTTGAAAAGTATGACAGGTGGGGCCCTTCTGTCAGTGACTCGGTGCACGCGGGAAAATTAATAAAACGCTGATGGGTGGGGCCAGCCCGTCAGCCTAACACCTAACGAAGAGGTAAGTCACCGTTGGATCTAGATCCAACGGTCCAGATTTAAAGACATCGGCGGCGACCTTATTCTGGCGGCGCCGCCGCGCCGGCGGCACGGTGGTGGATGGATCCTCACCTAGGGGCTCGAGAAGACGTGGGGAAGGTGCTGGAGAACGGCGGAGGCGAGAGGAAGGCGGCGGTGCGAGTTGTACTTGCTGGGGAGGCTCCAGTCGACGGCGGCGAGGTCTCGAACTTCCACGGCCACGGGCACGAACTCCGGCGAAGCTTCTACGGTGCGCCTGTGCACGAAACAACGGGGAAAAGGGCTCGAGTGAGTGCGGCGATGATGGAGAGCAAGGTGGAGGGGTCAGAGAGGGAAATGGGGCAGCAGCACGGCACGGCCGTGTCGTCGTCCACCTTCGGATGCGGCGGAGCGTCGAGGAAGCTCACGGGCAGCTAGAGCTTCGAGGGAGTGGCTCCGCCCTCCTGGCGGTGCACTGAGGAGTGGAGAGGGGTGGAGGCAGTGGTGCGGGGTGTGGAGAGTTCCGGCGCGAGGTGGGGTATTTAATGGCGAGCACGGGTCCATGGTGGTCCGGGCGCAGGAGAGCTCCAGGGGCGACGTGCTCTCGCCGTAGGGGCGGTGGAGGTGCGGCTACGATGTGGGAGTGGCAGGGAGCAAGGTCGAGTGCGTGTCGATGAGCGGAGCGAGCTCGTGAGTGGGACGGCCAGGGAACGCTCGGGCGGTGCGCGGCGCGCACTGCACATGGCGTCACTCCGGCGGGGGCGGGTTCTTGCGGGCTGCGGTGTGGCCAGAGAGGGGGCAGCGAGGTGAGGGAGAGAGGGGGGGCACGGAGCTGAGCAACGCGGCGTCGCCACGCCACGGCCACTTGCGCGACAAGGCGCGTGCTCGCCGGAGCGTGTCCCCTCCGAAGCTTCTCCTCGACGCCAACCTCCCCTCTTCGATTTCTTGAGCGCGGCGAGGTCAGTGAAGCCAGAGGGATCGAGTGCCGGCATCGATTCGACGAATAACACACGAATTCGATCAATTTGATTTCGGGTTTGGATGAATTGGGGAAGAACACAGTGCATGGGTGCAAGGTGTTCGATGAAATGATTGAACCAAATTTGAATTTGAATTTCTGAAATTTATTTTCATAATTTGTTTCACATATTCAAATGTAGGTTTGTGGTGCTGTGGTGCAATTTAATTGACAAGTTTTGCACCACACACTTTGTGATTTAAAAAGATAAAGAAAGGTTTTTGGAATTTTAAATTTAGAATTTTGAAAATATATTTGGAGAGGGAAAACTATAGGAATAAAATTGAGAGTGATTAAACATCACTCCACTGAATTTTATTTTGAAAGGAATTAATTTCTCACTTGGAGAATTTTGTGTGACACTTGTCACACTATTTTTATTGCTTTGCTTTTTATTTTATTTCTTTTCTTTTTTCATGTTTTTATTTAGAGCAAGCAACACACAATTAGCAGAAATAAATAACACAAGCAACAATATGAGATCAACACATATAATTTAGCAAAAGTTTTTGTTGGCTCTCATTTTTGGAATAATAATACTCATATTATTTTTGGGATGTTACAATCCTTCCCCCCTTAAAATAAATCTCGTCCCGAGATTTGCTAAGCCTGGGTATTAAAGAGGTCTGGGAATTCGCTTCTAAGAAATATTCGTGTTCCCAAGTTGCTTCTTCTTCAGAGTGGTTAGTCCACTGGACTTTGTAGAACTTGATCGCACGTCTTCGGGTAAGACGAACATCCTCTTCGAGAATCTTGAGGGGTCTCTCGCGATAAGTCAGGTCTTGGTTAGGTCGATGGAGAGGTGGTCGATGTTTTTGAAAACATCCGGCTGGTCAGGAACTTCTAGACACTTCCAGAGCAAGGAAATGTGGAAGACATCATGATAATCTCCTAACTCTTGGGCAATTCCAGCTGATAGGACACTTCTCCTCGATGAGCAATAATCTTGAAAGGTCCAATATACTTGGCGCTAATTTTCCCTTGACATGGAAACGTTGCATTCCTTTAAGGGGCGTTACTCGGAGATAAACATAATCTCCGATGTTGAAGGTGAGGTCACGGCGCTTGGTGTCAGCGTAACTCTTCTGACGGGATTGGGCAGTTTTGAGGCGCTCACGAATAAGCTGAACTTGCTCTTCAGCTTCACGGAGGGTATCTGGTCCAAACAATTTGCCTTCTCTAGTATCGGACCAATTCAGGGGTGTACGACACTTCTTGCCGTAAAGGGCTTCAAAAGGGGCCATTTGCAGACTGGACTGATAACTATTGTTGTACGAGAACTCTGCAAACGGAAGACAATCTTCCCACTTGGAACCATAGGATAGAACACATGCGCGAAGCATGTCCTCCAATATCTGGTTCACTCGCTCAGTTTGGCCATCGGTCTGGGGATGATAAGCTGTGCTAAACGCTAACTTGGTTCCGAGGGCTTCATGAAGGGATTTCCAGAATCTTGAGGTGAATTGCGTGCCTCTATCAGATACAATCTTCTTAGGCACACCATGCAGGCTTACTATTCTGGAAATATACAGGTCGGCTAACTGGGCTCCATTGTGTGTGGTCTTGACAGGTATAAAGTGAGCAACCTTGGTCAATCGATCAACGATGACCCAGATTGAATCATGGCCTCGGTTGGTCTGGAAGTCCGGTAATAAAATCCATTCAATCTCATCCCACTTCCACTCGGAATTTTCAAAGGTTGAAGCAATCCAGCGGGTCGCTGATGTTCAGCCTTGACTCGCTGACAGATATCACACTTGGCTACAAAAGAACCAATCTCTCGCTTCATTCCATGCCACCAAAATCTTTCTCGAAGGTCTTGGTACATTTTGGTTCCGCCGGGGTGGATTGAATAAGGGGTCTCATGGGCCTCCTTTAGGATTAACTCCTTAAGTTCCGTGACATTGGGCACACAGATGCGGTCATTGAATTTCAGCACTCCTTCAGCATCTTCGGTAAAACCGGGTGCTTTGCCGAGGGAAATCTTCTTCCTAATTCCTTCAATGCTTTCATGATCCTTTTGGGCTTCTTTGATTTGATCCATCAGGGTTGGGGTTAACTCTAAATTGGCGAGATAACCATGGCTAACAAGTTCTAGTCCAAAGTCTTCGAACTCTTTGAACAAGGCTGGCTGTTCGGCTTGGATCAGGGCATTCAGGGTGCAGGGTGATAATGGATTCCAATATCATAATCCTTGATTAATTCCATCCATCTCCTCTGTCGCAGGTTCAGATCTTTCTGGGTGAAAATATACTTCAAGCTTTTGTGATCGTATAGACCTCGCAGCGATGTCCCGCAAGATAGGGACGCCACGTTTTGAGAGCAAGAACAACAGCAGCTAACTCCAGGTCATGGGTTGGGTAATTCTCTTCATGCGGTCGCAACTGCCGGGACAGGTACGACACAACTTTGCCTTCTTGCATCAGAACGCAACCAAGTCCGAGGCGTGATGCATCGCAATACACGTCGAAACTCTGGGTGACGTCTGGCATAATCAAAATTGGGGCTGAGGTTAGTCTCTTCTTCAATTCTTGGAAACTATCTTCACACTTCTGAGTCCATTCAAATTTCTTGTCCTTCTTCAACAGTTGGGTCATGGGTTTGGCTATACTGGAAAATCCTTCAACGAACTTGCGGTAATAACCGGCAAGTCCGAGAAAGCTTCGGATTTCAGTCACACTGGTTGGGGATAACCAGTCAACAATGGCTTGGATCTTCTCGGGTCAACAGAAATTCCTCCGGCAGATACAACATGTCCGAGAAATGCCACTTTACTGAGCCAAAACTCACACTTGCTAAGCTTGGCATACAGCTGGTGCTCTCGGAGGGTCTCCAAAACTAGACGCAGGTGTTCAGCATGCTCTTCTTCGGTCTTGGAATAAATAAGGATGTCATCAAGGAAAACTACCACGAACTTGTCGAGGTACTCCATGAAAATCTTGTTCATGAGATTCATGAAATAGGCTGGGGCATTGGTCAGACCAAAGGACATCACGGTGTATTCAAACAAACCGTAACGGGTGGTGAAGGCGGTCTTGGGAATATCTTTCTCTCGGATCTTCAACTGATGGTAACCTGTCCGAAGATCGATCTTGGAAAAGACTCGGGCTCCGTTCATTTGATCGAACAGATCCTCGATCTTGGGAAGAGGGTACTTGTTTTTAATGGTCACGTCATTCAGCTTGCGATAATCCACACACAGGCGTGTGGTACCGTCTCTCTTGTCCACAAAAATAATGGGTGATCCCCAGGTGAAGCGCTTGGACGAACAAGACCTTTGCTGAGCATATCAGCCAACTGCTTCTTCAATTCAACTAGTTCTTCCGGATTCATCCGATAAGGTCTTTGGGATATGGGGGATGTCCCTGGGATAAGCTCAATTATGAACTCAATATCCCGGTCTGGCGGCATACCAGGCAATTCTTCTGGGAAAACATCCTTGAACAGGTGAACAACACGGATCTCATCTAGGGCGGGTCGAGCTATGCTCTCATGGCAGCCTGGTTGGGAGTGGTTGGTTTCAGACACATACTCCACTTCTACTTCTTTGTCGGTGGTGACGGATACAGCTCTTCTGGCACAGTCTATTCGACCATGGTACTTGGCTAGCCAATTCATACCAAGTATAACATCTATGCCCTGGGTTCCTAGAATAATTAGGTCGGCTGCAAATTTTTCGCCTGAAATCTCAATGGCAGTATTTGGACAAAATCTCTTGGTTTCTATGGTGGAGCCAGGAATTTGTATACTCAGGGTTTTATTTAGGAAGCCTTCTACTAATCCTCCCTTAGCGACAAACTCCTCGGTAACAAATGAATGGGTTGCACCAGAATCAAACAGAACAGTTGCAGGTACTGAGTTGACAAGGAACGTACCCAGCACAACATCTGGCGCCTCCTGAGCTTCTTCAGCATTGATGTGGTGCAGACGGCCCTTGACAACAGCAGCATTTCCGCGGGGTGCGGCATTCTTGCCATTACCATTTCCATTGCGGCCTTGACCATTGTTCGGTGCATTGGGGCGCTGAACATTCCTCTTAGGATTGGGGCATTCTCTGGAGTAGTGACCTTTGTTGCCACATTCAAAGCAGACAACATTGGCATTGGGTTGTTGAAGTTTCCTCTGGGACGGTTATTGTCATTGGGGCGGTTGAAGTTGTTTGGGCGGTTAGGGAAATTGGGGCGTGGAGCTTGGGTGGACGATAGGCAGGCCTGGTGTTTTGCTGAAAGATACGAGGTTTCTGGCTGCTCGAACCTTCCTGAGCATTCATCCTCCTCTTGCGACCTTCAACATAGACTTGCGCTTGGTCTCCAGCTGGATGGCTTTGTCCACAAGTGACTCCAGATCACGGAAGTCATGGATAACCAGAGCACACTGCAGTTCATCATGAAGTCCACTCATGAAACGCTCCATCTTCTTCTTCTTGTCGGTGTCATCAGGAGCATACCGAGATAAGTCGGTAAACTCATCAGATAACCGACCACATCTACTTCCCTGCCTCAGCTTGCGGAATTCATCCTTCTTCCTATCAATAAGTCCGCGGGAATGTGCTTCTTGCGGAACTTCTCCTGGAACTCAGCCCAGTTGATAACATGACCAGCTTGCTGGAGAGCCTTGGTAGTTTCCCACCAAGCTCTTGCAGGTCCAGCGAGATAGTGGGTTGCATACAGCACTTTCTCATTTTCTCCCACAGCAGCAACTTCCAGATTGTTGTCGATGGTGCGAAGCCAATCATCGGCCTCCAGTGGGTGAAGTCCCTTGGAGTAGGTGGGTGGGTTGGTTTCTGGAAATCGCCTAAGGTAGATCGCTGGTTCCATCGCCATTGCCATTACCACCATTGTTGTTGTTGTTGTTGTTGTTATTGTTGTTGTTATAAGCGGCTGCGAGTTGTTGCAGGGCAGTGAGATGAGCCTGGCGCTCCTGCCGGGCATTTTCACGTTCCTCCATGATAAGCGCGAGAAGTTGGGCGGGGGTTGGGTCCGGTGGTGGTGGTGCTGATCCTCCTTCCGCACGACGGGGCGGCATCCTGAAGCACACCGGGTATAAGAGGCAAGGCAAGAAAAGTTCGACTAAGGGAAAAGACGATTTCTCAAGTGGTTGATTAATTTTAAGGACTTATATGAAAATATTTCACACAGATCTAACAAGACAAACATACTTATATTTCACAAACATCACATCAAGGAGTTCATAACAACATCAAGCTTACAACATCACCTTACATCTAAGATACATAGCATCTGGTTTCCAAAAGAACCACTACTTCGACTCGACTAGCGATAGGGGTCAACCTAATCCTGCGGTAGTGATCAAGTCACTCGCCTACTGAGGTGGAACCTCCAGCTCTAACACGTCAGCATCTGACTGGTAGGGTGGCTCCTCGGGATCCTCCTCCTCGTCCTCGAGAACTGCCTCGAGTGGCTCCTCCTCCTCGTCAACTAACTCCTCCTCATCATCCTCCTCCTCACAGTCCATCTCCTCCAGAAGTCATCATCGTCACTGAGGAAAGCGTTGTTCTCCTTGCGGAGATCCTCGCCCTCCTCCTCCATCTCGTCAGTATGGTGCTCTAGATCCTCAATCAGCTGTCCTGCTCCGCCACCTTTTGCGGAGCTTCACGATGTCCTCCTCAGCTGGGCCCTCTTCCTGAGAAGAGCGACCTTCTCCTCCATCAGCTTCTCCTCATTCTCGCGAAGCTCAACGAGCGACTCGCGGTCAAAGTGAAGCTGAATCCTAGTGCGCATCAGATCATCCTGAGTGTGCTGAAGTAAGAGCTCCATGTCCATGATGTAGCTCCCAAACATCGGGTGGCAAGGGGAAGGAGTAGGGTGTCCATCGCAGTTGCGCCTCCCGTAGAACCGGAAACGGGAATCTGCCAACTCCGCCTTGTGCTCCTCACAAAGTCGGGCTAGCATCCTCTGTGTGGCAGTACAGAGACCGTCAACCCAGGTGGCCTCCTTGGTGGTGAAGACGAGCGTCCTGGAACTGGGAGACTTGATGTTCCTGCGAACTGACGACTTGATGAGCCAGCTCAGCCTTCCGACACCGTGAACGTCAATCTGAGCTCCCTCAAACTCTGGAGCGGGGACCTAACAGCTTGCTCAACTCGAACAAGTCCCTCTCAAACGTCAGCTTGCTATCCTTCTCAAGCTGAACGAACTCGGTCCAATGGAGTGCCATCTACAATTTTTAAGCAAAATTTTAAGTTAGTGAGATGATAAGTGTACAAAATTTTAATTTTAGTGAGGTAACAATAAGCAGAATTTTAAGTTTAATGAGATGACAAGTCTGCAAAATTTTAAGGATACTAAGGAAATTGTAATGTTTAATGAGAATAAATTTTTGCATAAGTAAGAGGATTGGAGATAAGCAGTTTTCGAAAATACTTCACTCCTTTCTTTTAGAAATTAATCTTTTTGTAACATTTGTCTAACGACCATGCTAACTAAGGTTTCCTAAAGTCAGGATGGCTCTGATACCAAGTCTGTGGGGACCCCGGACTAGCTGTCCGAAATACCCGATTATGCTTAACACAACGATCCCGTGATCAGTCTGTCGTTGCACATAATCCGAATTGGATACCAAAGTTTACATCCATTACAATACCGAATAAAAAGTCTTACATAAATGGTCATTTAGACCAAGTCTTACATAGGTGCCTTCATGGGCCAAACCAAAATATCAGCGGAAGCTACGGCGTAGTAGACATCATATTCTAACGATGACGACCCGACAGGCAGCTGACTTGTGGAGATCCTTAGTTTGCGTAGAAGTCGCCATACTCCTGCTCGGCGTAGTGCTCCTCCTCGTAGTCTGGCTAGGACAATAGCCAGGGACGAAACCAATATGAGTACATTTGAATGTACTCGCAAACTACCCCAACATGAGTATGCACTAGTTTTATTTTAACTTACAACTTTTATTTGTTTAAAACATCTCTATATCTTTATTGAAAAAGGTAAGAAGAGTTTTATAACTATCTTTAAAAGAAGTCACCATCTCATTTGTTTCTCCAAAACCCTCCTTTTCCTGACCATGGCTCACCATGGTCCATTTATTCCAACAACTCATACCACTCCATTTGGTATAGTTGTCACACCATCACCATTTCATTTCTTTTAAACTTAAAAGCTTTTCCAAAAACTTGCACATGATCTTAGGACAGCCTCCCAATTGTCCATATCCGAGGACTCGGCTATTCGAATAGTTTTGACCCTCTGCAGAGGTAGCACGCTTTTATCCCACATCCATCCGGTAACTCATCGTGTCAGCCACGTCCCGCCATACAAGGTGTATGCGAAGTTGAGCCACCGACCCTAGCCTCTCCTTTGCTCATGCTAGTATAGGATCCTACCCATATGATAATTCCCACCAACACTCAGTCCGGTCCCCGTCGGCAACCCTAAGTGTGAGGACTCATATGTTTTTCCCGGCGACCACATTGATGAAGTCTTCAATCCTCCTCCTTATCTTTCCATAGAGTTTGAGCGAGGACCCAGGTCAGGGGAGTTCTCCAAACCATCCCCTCATGCATAACGGAGTCATCTCCGTCGATGAGGTATCCCATACTAATAAGAGCAAATTATATGACTAAGCCCCGTTCCCATATGGGGGTAAATGTGGTCGCACAGATTAAGATTGGTTGTCATAGTACTAGGACACTGTGCATTTTTCATAAACATTCCCATTTTCCATTTCTCCACTTCAACACCGACATCTCGGTATTCCATAACCACACAAGTATTTCAAAGGAGTTTTGAGTAAACAACATTTATTTTCCCATCCTATAATTTTATATCAACTATCTTATACTTCTACATAGGTGGCAAAATAGTTTTCATGTACTTGTAAAAAGGTTTTCAAAATCATTGATACTTTTGAATAACTCATGTGACAAAATAGATGTATGTAAATGCAAGCTCAGTGAAGTAGCTTGCCTTGCTCGGCAAAGTTCTCAGGTTCTTGTGCTTGCTGATCAAGGTATTCCCCCTCCTCGTAGACTTCGGCAACGTTCTCGTCTAAACGTCAAACAAGCAATGCAAACAATTACTAAACTACTCAAGCAAGCATCACAACATATCAATCATAAACATCACAAATAGCTACTGCACACATCAAACCATACAATTTGGTTTCAAAATAATTGAATTAAACATCATTTATTTATGTTCAAAATTATGGCAGAAACTTGTGGAACATGTTTAATTGCACAACTTGAGTTCTGTTGGTCACAAAAATACAAACTAAATTCTACCAAAAGCTACTGATGTGTAGAAGACAACCCAATTTAGTTTGGATCAATTGGATTACCAAACTCCCTACACAAATGTTTGAATCCAGTAACTTAATAATCAAGTTTTAGCTACCAATTAAGTTCTGTTGATCCTAAAATTAAATCCTTTTAGGGGTGACTAAACATGACTAAATGTGATCTAACAAAATTGGTCCTAAGTCATTTGGGTTAACCATTAAATATTTAATTGTTTAGTGCAGAAGGGTGTTCTAACTTCAACTTTATACTAAACAATTACTACTGCACAATAATTCTACCAAAATTAGGGAAGCTAATACATGACAGTACTAAGCTAACAAAATTGGTTTGGAATCATTTGGCTTAACAGAGTATCAGAAACAAACAAGTTTAGAATTTAAACCTTCTGTAGTATTTTTAATAATACTTTTTAAATATTTATTTAAATGACATGAGACCACTTGGGTTGGTTAAAAAATTTCATAAGCTTTCCAGAACAATTGAGTTTGATTTATTTGGATTCCTAAATCTCGAGATATCGAATTTCTAAAATGGGTCCAGTACTGAATTCACAGAGAAAACTAAATTCGAAAATCTAACTGCTCTGGATAATGTTGAAAAGTATGACAGGTGGGGCCCTTCTGTCAGTGACTCAGTGCACGCGGGAAAATTAATAAAACGCTGATGGGTGGGGCCAGCCCGTCAGCCTAACACCTAACGAAGAGGTAAGTCACCGTTGGATCTAGATCCAACGGTCCAGATTTAAAGACATCGGCGGCGACCTTATTCTGGCGGCGCCGCCGCGCCGGCGGCACGGTGGTGGATGGATCCTCACCTAGGGGGCTCGGGAAGACGTGGGGAAGTGCTGGAGAACGGCGGAGGCTCGAGGAAGGCGGCGGTGCGAGTTGTACTTGCTGGGGAGGCTCCAGTCGACGGCGGCGAGGTCTCGAACTTCCACGGCCACGGGCACGAACTCCGGCGAAGCTTCTACGGCGCGCCTGTGCATGAAACAACGGAGAAAAGGGCTCGGGTGAGTGCGGCGATGATGGAGAGCAAGGTGGAGGGGTCAGAGAGGGAAATGGGGCAGCAGCACGGCACGGCCGTGTCGTCGTCCACCTTCGGATGCGGCGGAGCGTCGAGGAAGCTCACGGGCAGCTGGAGCTTCGAGGGAGTGGCTCCGCCCTCCTGGCGGTGCACTGAGGAGTGGAGAGGGGTGGAGGCAGTGGTGCGGGGTGTGGAGAGTTCGGGCGCGAGGTGGGGTATTTAACGGCGAGCACGGGTCCATGGTGGTCCGGGCGCAGGAGAGCTCCAGGGGCGACGTGCTCTCGCCGTAGGGGCGGTGGAGGTGCGGCTACGATGTGGGAGTGGCAGGAGAAGGTCGAGTGCGTGTCAATGAGCGGAGCGAGCTCGAGTGGGACGGAGGAACGCTCGGGCGGTGCGCGGCGCGCACTGCACACGGCGTCACTCCGGCGGGGGCGGGTTCCTGCGGGCTGCGGTGTGGCCAGAGAGGGGGCAGCGAGGTGAGGGAGAGAGGGGGGGGGCACGGAGCTGAGCAACGCGGCGTCGCCACGCCATGGCCACTTGCTCGTCATGGCGCGTGCTCGCCGGAGCGTGTCCCCTCCGAAGCTTCTCCTCGACGCCAACCTCCCCTCTTCAATTTCTTGAGCGCGGCGAGGTCGGTGAAGCCAGAGGGATCGAGTGCCAGGCATCAATTCGACGAATAACACACGAATTCGATCAATTTGATTTCGGGTTTGGATGAATTGGGGAAGACACAGTGCATGGGTGCAAGGTGTTCGATGAAATGATTGAACCAAATTTGAATTTGAATTTCTGAAATTTATTTTCATAATTTGTTTCACATATTCAAATGTAGGTTTGTGGTGCTGTGGTGCAATTTAATTGACAAGTTTTGCACCACACACTTTGTGATTTAAAAAGATAAAGAAAGGTTTTTGGAATTTTAAATTTAGAATTTTGAAAATATATTTGGAGAGGGAAAAGTATAGGAATAAAATTGAGAGTGATTAAACATCACTCCACTGAATTTTATTTTGAAAGGAATTAATTTCTCACTTGGAGAATTTTGTGTGACACTTGTCACACTATTTTTATTGCTTTGCTTTTTATTTTATTTCTTTTCTTCTTCATGTTTTTATTTAGAGCAAGCAACACCCAATTAGCAAGAAATAAATAACACAAGCAACAATATGAGATCAACACATATAATTTAGCAAAAGTTTTTGTTGGCTCTCATTTTTGGAATAATAATACTCATATTAATTTTTGGGATGTTACAGAGTGCCCGTAGTCTTGGTAGACTTGGGGTGATCCTTGGCGTCGAAGGCGATGGTGTACTAGGACCACTTAAGGGGGCGCGACGTCTCGACCCCGGGAAGCGCTGCATTGAGCTCGCGAGCGAACTGCTTGAACTGGTTGTTCGACTTGGGCGCTTGGGATCCGCCGAGGATGCATGCCATGGCACCCTTAGGGGCCTGGTAGCCTCCAGGCTCTTCATCGGGAAGATTGTTGTTTTTTCGGCGGCATTCGCCTGAGTCCCCTGGGGCCTCTGGAAGTTGCCCTTGCGTCCACCTTTGCGGTAACCACGGCCTCTGCCGCGGCCACCGCTGCCTTCTTCTTGCTCACGCTTCTTGCTCAGCTGCTTGAGGTCATAGCAGTTCTCCGTCGCATGACCGCGCCTGTTGTGGTAGATGCAGAACGGGTGGTTATTCACCTTTTTCTCGCTAGCCTCAGGGGAGTCCTCGCGAACATGCTTGGTGTCGGGTTCGGCTGCCAGGACAGCTGTAGGCTTGCGCTTTGTCTCGTCACACCTCTTCTGGGTCTTGGATCCCTCGACAGGGTCATCTGTCGAGCCACCTTGACGAAGAGGAGCCCTTCTTCTGCCTTGGCGCACTTGTCTGCGATGTCGAAGAGCTTCACCACGGAGGAGAGGGTATCATGGATGCCGAGCTTCTCGAGCATCCTATGGTTGGTGACGCCCTCTCTGAAGGCCGCTATGACGTGCGAGTCCGGGATGTTCGGGATTTTGTTGCGGACTTGGCTAAAGCGCTGGATGTACCTGCGGAGGGTCTCGCCAGGCTTCTGGCGCACAACCCGCAGGTCGTTGTAGGTGAGGACACGCTAGTATGTGCCCTTGAAGTTTGCGAAGAACTGCTGGCAGAGCTCCTCCCACGAGTCAATGGAATCCTCGGGAAGGTTTAGGAGACACGACAAGGAAGAATCCTTGAGAGCGTGGGAGAACCAGTTGGCCATGACCTTGTCGTCTCCCCCGCAGCTTGGATGGAGGTGGTGTAGAGCTGCAAGAACTCGATGGGGTTGTTCGTGCCGTCATAGCCCTTGGGTAGGTCAGGCCTGAACTTCTGTGGCCAGACGACGCGACGCAGGTTGCGGGTGAAGGCCGCGCATCCTGTGGCGTATGAGGCGATGCCACCCTGAAGAGCTCAGCGGTTCTGTTGCCCTGCTTGGCCGATTTCCTCGACGATGTGCTTCTGGAGGTCCTTCTGGTGCTCCATTTCCACCCGCGCATCTGGGGTGTTCGCTGCACGATTTGGCAATCGCGCGGCGAAGACGTGTGGATGCGGCCTTGTGCGCCGCAGCTGGAGGCAGACCTGGCGGAGGCGGCGGCGGAGGCGCACCATGCGCGATGGTTCCTGCGCGTCTGGAGTTGTGGTGCACCAGAGAGCGCGACGCCACCGGAGCTGCGCGCGGTGCCGCCGCAATGTCGACGAGGTGCTGGAGGTGGCCGAGCCAGTTGTCGTGCGCCTCAGCTGTGGGGCGGTAGCGGAAAAGCTCCGTGGCCATGAGCAGCGCGGTGTTTGGGCTGGGCGCCGGACACCCGAGATTGGAGGCGCTGTGGCGCTGGGACGGATGCGAGGACACAGCGTCCTCGCCGTGCCCGTGGTCGACGTCTTCGTCGAAGCGGTCGTCGTGGTGGCCGTCATCGTCCTCGGGGTGCTCCACACGCGGTTCAGCGGTGTTGCGCCCCGTGGCGCGGCTGGCGCGGGGACGGCCGCGAGGGTTGGTGGTGTTGGCAGCGGGCTCGGTGGTGGCCCTGCCTGACGCCCGCCGGGTGGCGCGAGCTGCGCGAGTGTCCACCATGGTGCAGAGGTCGATGAAGGTTGAAGACGCACCTCAGCCCCCTACCTGGCGCGCCAATTGTCGGAGAATGACTCCCACGAAACAGGGATAGTCAAGCTCACGAAGAGAGTTCGTGTAAGGGGCTGAACACGTTGGTCAAACAACCCTCAACCTGCATGGCGACGGTGCTCGTCGAGTAAGTGGAGAGACATCACGACACAGATAAACACCAGCCCGTACCCAGGTTCACGGCCCTCATGTGGAGGTAACACCACTACTCCTCCTTGTCTGTATTGCACTGCTTGTAGAGGTTACAGTACAATGAGCTTGCCGAAGGCTCTCTTTTGGCAATGGAGTACACAAGGAAGGGAAGTTGTGGTCTTCTTCTTCCTTGCGCGTAAGTGGCTAGGTTAGAATGAGAATGTGATCCCTTGCTACGGTGCTTCTCCCTTCCTTTTATAGGCGCCCCGGGCTCCCTCCCTGCGCTTGCGCTACGGAAGGGCTATCACGTGGCGGCAGAGGATGGAGCGTGGTGCACCGCAGCCCGGCTGTCCATGGACGCGGTCCATGGGCATAAAGCTGATGCCTGTGGCAGAGTAACCACCGTCCATGCAGGACGGCCAGCTGGGGCCGCAGAGGAACATGGGGATGCCCACGGTGACGTTGGCCGTGGAGCGTAGCGCCGGCCGGTCCCCTTATCACCAAAGAGGAAAACCTTGTAGTCCGGTGCGGATGGCGCAGCTTTGTTGACCCCTTTAATCACCAAAATGGCAACTGCCGCGTCATCGTCACCGCGCGCAGAGGCGCGCGTCACTCTGCGGCCGCTGCAGAGCCCATGTGCGCTCTGCAGAGGTTGCTTTGCAGCGAAGCGATCTCCACGAGGGCTTGGATGCCCTGTAGAGAATTCGGCGTTGACCTCTCTCCAGGGGAGATCACCTTGAAGAGGGGGCAGCAGTGAAGAGGGCCTCTGTAGGCCTCTGCTGCCTCCAAAGCCCTCGCGAGGCAATTCGTCTCGCGAGGCTCTCCAAGCCGTAGGGTTGGTCCTTAATAAAAATTGGCCATCAAGTGTCGAGGGCCGTAGAGGACAGGCCCAGCACACCCTGGATTTCACTGGGCCGACAGTCGCATTGCTCCACTCCAGAGGCATGCGGACGCGATGTGGTTGTACTCCAACCAGAGGGACATGATGCGCCTGAGCGCTACCCTCTTCACGCAGGAGGAGGTGCACAACATCATGGAGATCCTCTTCACATCTCCAGACATCCCCGCGCCTACCGACAAGACCGTTCCGCTCCACAGGATCGATCTTGGGTGTCGTGTCTTGCACGTGCAGACGATGCCGAAGTTCGACCAGTGGGGCCTGGTGCCTGAGGGGCATGTCGGGCCACGCGAGGACCCGGAGTCAGCGGCGCAGGGGGCGCCAGCCGAGGACAACGAGGAGACGACGGAGACGCCTGCGGAGTCTGACGCAGGCGCAACCGGCGCCTTGGGAGGCGCCGCTTCTTCGGCGGAGAACTCGAGCGCCTCGAAGAGTGCTGCGCCTGAAGTTGTGATCCACGAGATCTCTTCAGGCAGCGGTGACCAGTTCGTGGTCGCTCCCTCACAGCGTGTCGAGGCAAAGGAGGAGAGCGACAATGACGGTGCTTCGTCAGGCCACTACGAGCCCCGCTCCAAGGCGATCCATGACAGGAATGCCGGAGCCCGGGAAGAGGCAGATGCACGTACGAGCGTGGAGCCCAGGGCTCCGCCTGCCCGGCGGACGAAGAGGAAGTGGGTCAACACCGCAGAATAAGCTTTGTATTTCTTTTTATGTTTGATGTCTTTCTTGTGTAGACCTCTCGAGGGGTTTTTGAGCCTTTCCCTCTCCAGGCGTTCCGAGGAGCCAAAGCGGCGGAGGCTTAGAGAGATCTCTAGCACGGCTGAGGAGGTGCCTCTCGAGGCCACCGCCTCTTCTCCCGAGGCCGCGGCGCCGCCTCCTGAGGCAGAGGGGCGCCGCGAGGAGAAGGAGGAGGAGGCAGAGGTGACGATGCCACCGCCTGTGCGGCCTGACGCCTCTCCTGTGCGGCAGGAGAAGACACAGGAGAAGGATGCGGCAAGGACCGCGCCGCCGGCGAAGGAGCGCGCGGCGGAGACAGCTGCGTCTGCAGAGGCGCACGCTGACGTCGAGATGGAGGAGACCACCGTGCCGTCGCCTCCACCGAGCGCGAGCCTTGGAGGGCCTACGGTGGACACTGAGGCTGCCGCGGGGGTGGCCTCAGCAGAGAAGGCCAACCCTGCTCCTGGGGGAGGGGAGAGTGCTCCCCAGGGCAGAAAGATGGTGGGGTTGATGGTGAGGGCGCCCCGAGCCCCCAGAAAGCCCCCAGCACGGAAGAAGAGGGGGCTCTCACCAGAGCCCCCAGAAGGCCCTTATCGTGGAAGAAGGGGGAGGCTCTCACCAGAGCCCCCAGGCGCGCCTCGAGGACCCTCCGAGCCCAAGGCGTGACATTCCGGAGTCCTCGGCAGGCGCCGGCGCTTCCAGGCCTTCTGGTGAGTCATGGGCCTTAGCCCTGCGGGGTCGGCGCCCAGTTGTAGCTCGCCGATAGGCTATCCTTCGCTCGGCGAGGGAGGTGCTCGATGGGCTTGAGGCCCAGCTCGCTGAGGAGGATCGCGCCAGGGCGGAGGAGGATGCCGAGCTTGCGCGGGGCTGGGCTTGCCTCCAGGAGACCGTGGAGCGCTGCCGCCGTAAGAACGAGGCAGCCCAAGCTCAACGCGAGGCAGCGTTGCGCGATGCTGAAGAGATCCGCATCAGCGTGGTCCGCAAGGTCGAGGAGACCCTTGCGGACCTAAGTGCTAGGCGCGAGGCTGTCGAGGCGGAGACCGAGGCCAAGCATCAAGAGCTGGCGGCGCGCGAGGCGGCGGTCTCCACCAAGCACCAAGAGCTTCTAGACCATGAGGCGAGGATCATCGCCGAATCGGAGAACGTGCGGCAGGGCTTGTAGAAGGTCCATGAGGACTTGCGGATCCGCGAAGGCATGATCGTGCAGCGCGGGGTAGAACTTGATGCCCGCGAGACTGAGCTGCGCAAGCGTGAGGAGCAGGTTGAGCAGATCGAGAAAGATCAATCCACGCAGCGGGAGCACCTGGAGTCTCGCAAAAGCAAGGTGACCCAAGACGAGGTGTTCTACCAGAAGCGCCTCGCACAGACCAACGAGAACCTCGCCAAGAAGGAGGTGAAGATGGCGGAGGAGTCCGCGACCAGGGAGAAGCTCTTCCGCGGCAACTGCAGGCAGGAGTTCGCGGTGAAGGCCAAGAAGCAGGAGGATTGCTTCACGAAGAGACGCAACGAGCTTGACGCTCGCATCAGGGAGCTTGAGGCTCAGAAGAAGCGATTTGTCGTGGTGGGATCACGGAAGATGCCATAGGTATGGCTAAGATGGGGCCGAATGGTCATTGGGGAATCCGGAGAGGGTTTATGCACTCAAGAAGTGCACAAGCAAGAACATGCAAGAAACCGCAAGAACACAAAGCACACCACGATGTACCCTGCTTCGGGGTCCTCTTGTGGAGGTAACACCCTACTGCAGCACTATCCTACTTGGTGTATACCTCAAGGTGACAAGTACAAGCCGCTCCTCGAGCTGTGTGAAGATACAATGGTGAGAACTTGAGGTAGAAGATGAAGCTACAATGGGGGAAAAAGGAACTCCGAGCTTGGATCCGAGGTGCCTCCGGGGATTCCGAGGTTCCTCACTTGATTGATCCCTCCCTGGATCGATCTCTCACGCAGGAGGGGTTGAAGCCCATTATATAGGCCAGCCGAGTTACCGTTGTGCCCCTTGCTGAACACTGTTGCCATGCCTCTGCTTTGGTCATCATCGTACTCCTGTCAGGGACAGGACATGGCCTGCCCATCCCCTGCATCACCACAGCAGAGCTAGGATGTCCCCTCTGATAGAGACTGGACGTGGCCTGGCTGAGCTACCTCGTAACCTTTCCCCAGATCTCGCGTGGTCAGCGGTCAGAGACGTGCAGAACCCGGAGCACGCCTCTGCCGGGCGCCGCGCGTGTCAGACGCTCTTGTGTCAGGCAGGAAGTGACAGGAGCATTGACTCCTGCCCGACCTACGACTTCTTGCCTTGGTTAGCCCGTACGTATGTGTCGGGCTCCTTACCTCGGGCCTTGCGCTTAAGATCTGACCAGGTCGGACCTTACTTCCTTCAAATAGCTTCTCCTGCACTCACAATACAAATCATAACACCGAGGTAGTTAGGTCGGCTGATCATAGCTCGGATTATGAACGTCGGCCCATGCCAACGGGATACCTTGGACCCCTCTGGGCCAAGACAGGTCGGCCTTTATATCCTCCAGGTCAAGATAAAGCTCGGACACTCCCAGGCCCAAACAGGTTGGCCCTTTTCGTACCTCGGCACATCTTTAAACTCAACTTATGCCAAGCCTTGACCCTACCCGGGGGTGGCCCCCAGACATTAGTCCCCAAAGCAGGTGCGGTCCGAGGTTGATCTAAATCTGGTTCAAAAATAAACAAGGCACCACCTCTAAATCCGACCTAATATAAAGTTTTGCCGAGGTACTTCTCATAGACCATAATCTAATCCGTGGTTGATCTGCAATCTGAACTTTCCGAGCTATTTGACTCAGCACAATCTTGCCTCAAGACTCCCTAGGGCAAGTGGCGAAGAATCTCTGCCCGGACCCTAAAATCCGGACCTTTGAAAGACAGGTCCTGACCACACGCCGCCTTCGTCAGCCGGACCCACCCAACAGTGAACATGCGCACTCAAGTGCTTGACCAATTTGACCGCCCACGACCCCTCGGTTTTCGCGCTGACCGCACAGAAGATCAGGCGCTGGCGGTTGCCATCTTGTGGCCCACGATGTGGTCGATTGTGCGGCCACAACCGCCGCAACCGCACTCTCGCCCACACACGATCCCACGTCCTCCCGGTAACATCGCGGTAGTGCGCAGTTACCGCACGCGGTTATAAATAGAGGCCCAGGGGGAACTTCTTCTTCTTCCCATTCATTCGCCGCTTCGTGCTCTCCGCTTCCAGCACCGCCGTCGAGCCCTCACCGCCCATTGCCGCCATCTTGTAGCAGCGTTCCGCACCGCCGTCCAGCGCCTCGCCGCACCAGAGTACGCGCGCTGCGCCTTGCGCCGTCGACTCGCCGCCGATTCAACATCTTCTCCACGCGATTCCGGTAAGTGTTCCCCCTCTGTCCACGCTAGCAGTTGTGTTCATCCTCCGTGATGAACTCATTCATCTTCCTGTATAAACTTGCCCATAGATTTCCTATAGGTTGCTGTGCAAAGAGGTGTAGATCTTCCCCTTTCATTCCCATAATAGGTTCTGTCTGTTTAACTGACTCGTGGATCTTCATCCATTCCCCTGTCTAGGTTTTGCACTTTATCTCCTATTTTTGCTCATTGGTAGATCTTTGTGTTTCACCGTTCTCCGTAGATCCGTGTTTCCCGCCTAAATCCTTTAGCCCGCTATCCCGAATGATCCGAGGTATTTACCCCGGCTGAACCTCCCTCTTCTGCAGGAAAGCGTCCACATGTCTTCTGCCTCGGATCATGCCGAGGAAGGAGCACCTGGAGAACGAGGTGGCTGGGAGGGATCCGATGTCACGGAGGTCGACATTAAGTGGCTCCGAGATTCACGGCGGATCCCGGCCAATCTCATCTGCCGAGTTCCAAAGAAAGAAGATATCGAACCCGACGTGGAATCCGGGGAGCGGGTCGTCTTCCTGGATCACTTCGAACGTGGTTTCGGACTCCCGGCCGGGAAATTCTTCCGGGACTTCTTGGACACCTTTGGGCTACAACCACACCACTTGCCCGCCAATGCCATCCTCCAACTCTCGGCCTACGCAACTTTTTCCGAGGGTTACATCGGATTATGGCCTAGCATCGAGTCATGGGCCAAGTACTTCCAGCTCAAGAAACAAAGTGTCCCAAACAAGAAGGTCGTGGACAAGGAGATGACCGCTTGCGGGGCGGCCTCTATTTCCCCTCGGCGATCCTCTGAGTCTCCTCGGATTCAGGGCCTGGACTCTTGCCGGAAATGGCAACGCTCCATCTTCTACGTGAAGAACCCGGGAAATGAAGACCTCATCAATCTGCCGGAGTTCACCATCGGAACCCCCACTGCCCAACTCAACTGGGATTACGAGCCCGAGCCCGACGCCCCCGAGGTGTTACTGATTCATCAAACCATGATGTCACTCCAGGAGAAAAGTTGGGGAGCAGATGACATCTTGCGCACCATGATCACCCGCCGAGTTAACCCTCTACAAGCGCGGGCCCATAAGATCTGCCACATGAGTGGCCGCTACGATCCAACTCGGAACAGCACTCATGAACTCAGCGACTCCGAAGTAAAGAGGCGCATCCAGGCCATCGCCAAGACCACCATGCCCGATAAGTGGAAATGGGTGTCAAGCCCTATGACCGAGATCACCTTCCAGCTTAAGTAAGTGTACCTTACCCGGCGTATAATATTCCTCGGTTTCATTTTCACCCCGACATTGTATTGATTCTTGTGCTAACTCGGTTCTACTTCGCCACCTCTGCAGAAGTTCACTCGACAGGAAGTCGAGGATGGCCCCATTTATTCTAAGAAGTGGACTCCCGACCTGCCTATTCCGGTCGCCGCCGAGGCTGAAGATCCGGACCATGAGGATCACCTCCCTATTCCCAAGGCCACCTCGGGTAAGACTCACGATTGCCCATTGCACCGCCACCAGTTCGATCGTCCATCCAGGATTGGCCCGATGATGACGATGACGATTGCCAAATTTTGGAACCTATCGATGTTATTCCAATTTCCTATGCTCCTCCAACATATAAGAACTTTCATCCAGCGTCTGCAGCCTCCCGGAAGCACTCAGGACCCGGTACATCAGATGCCGAGGCTTCTAAGACCTCGAGGCAGCAGCGCCCAAAGCCAAGCGTGCCAAGAAGATCTCGGCGAGGCACAAGAAACGAGGCCCCGTGGAGGAAGATGCGTAAGTCACCTTGCTCCTTTTTAGTTCTCACGCTGTTCCGAGGTTAAGTTTTTATACTCTAACTTAATCTTTCTTTTTCGTCTAGCCCGGCTCGGCCGATCAAACAGAGCCACAACTCGATACATTCACCACTGCCTCCAGTGGTTGAATCTAAGACAACCGAGGCCGAGGTTAACCTCGGCAGCCCCGCCAGAGCCTCTCCTCTAGAACAGTCCGTTGATATCCACAGCCCGGAGAGGACCATCTCCTCCCCGGTGTGTGTCGCCTCCCCCGCACTTCCACTGCCAAGCTCTGACTCAGGCCTGGGACACTCTGCTCCCAGCCAAGATTAGACTCCTCCGCGTCCTCAGAAGGATGCGGAGTCAGATCACACCAAGACTCCGGCTAAGACCTTGCCAGAGTCTCGCCTCTCCCCCAAGGCTCAAGCTGCGCGCAATCAGCACCAGCAGAAGAAGCAACAACAACAACAACAACTGCAGAAGCAAACGCTTCAGCAGCAGCAGAAAGATTCAGATCGAGATGTTGAGCCCCCCAAACAGCCACAGCAAACTCCGATGCCGCCACCGCCACCGGGACCCAAGGCTGCGAGCACCCAAGTGGTGCCGCATGTCCCTGCGCCGAAGTCCACCTCCACCAAGATCGCGCCTTCGAGCTCTCAGGTCGCCACCTCCCGAGCTCTTTTTGCTGCTACCATCCAGCCGAACACCAGCAGCTGGGAGGTCGGGCAACTCCGGACCAACAGCTTAGGCTCGGAGAAGCATTACGACATGGACTGGAACTTGGCTGATACTGCCGAGGTCTCCTCTAATCCGATCTCTGAGCATCCAGCTGGACCCAGTAGCGTGCTTCAATCTATCTATCACATGCAGACTGCGGTCCTTGATTGCAGCAAGAAGGCATCGGTAAGCTTCTTTACGCAACTCTCTTTCTTCCTTTTGAAACCAAATGACACACACTCTACTATTCCCAGTCCCCGAGATTCGGGTTGAGCAATTGACACTCCACCGAGTTAAAATTGCTCGGCTTGAATCTCAAAACTTGTCATTTCTCCAATGCTGAGTCCCCGAGGCCAATGCCGAGTCCCCGGGACTCAATTGGGCCTCGGGTGCTAAAAAGACCTCGGATTTCTTCGAAATGTAAATCTTCAATATTCATGTCAAATCTCTTTCCGCCGAACAGATCTCTCTATGTTTTTAGGAGTGCAACAATGCTCGGACCAAAATCTTCAAGAACCTCCTACTGGATCACAACACACTGAAGAAGTCTCACCGGACTCTTCTATCAGCAAATGAGCAGAGCGAGAAAGATTATGCCTCCAAGCTGAAGATAGCCCAGGACGAAATAGCTCGGCTGCAACAAGAGCTGAACCGGGCTAATGAAGCCAAAGCTGTTGTGGAGGACGCTATGAAGGTCAAAGACCAGGCCGCCGAACAACAGAAAGAAATTGCCAAGACCCTGGAGAACCGTGCCACCTTGACCGAAACCAAACTGATCGCTCTCCGGGTTACATCGAAAAGTTGGTTGTCCGAACTCACTCGGATTAATCACCAAATGGATAGTAAGTTTCCTTTCTCCTTTTCCTTATTTTCCGCCGACCTACACCCCGTGCCACTGTATGTCTTACTTCAGTGATGGCCTTTTTGTCTTCTTCAGAGCATTTTGAGCACTCCAAGGACAAAGCTGTCCGAGAAGTTCTAGCAGCTCGGGCAAAGAGGGCTGAGACAGAAACCCTCAGCGAAGGCTGGGATATCTAGGACCACCTCGTCGCCCTTAATGCTCGGATCAGGCCGCCCAGGGCCATTGGAACTCAACTGGTAGATGCTGCCATCCAAGTCCATCGTGCCCTCTGGCCCAAGGTTAAGCCTCCCACTTGCATCGACGAGCTCGCCACGAAGCTAAAAGGAGCCGAGGCTAGACTTTGGGAGTGGAGATGCTCATCAGAGCCTTCTTCACCAGTTCCTTCAGCAGAGGTGGCTGAAGATTCTGATGATGACTCAACTTCGACGAACCTCCAAACCCCAAGGGCAAGTCCGGCAAAGCCGTAGCCACCGAGGCGATCTCCCCCGACGTGACGGACACCCCGGCATCCACTACAACAACCGAGGTTGCTTCCGTGACCAAGGTTGTTCCTGCGCCCGAGGTTCCTCCTCCCGAGACTTCGGCTCCCGAGGCTTCTTCCAGCGAGATTCCCACTACCACAACTTCGGCGATCGAGGTCTCTGGTTCCGAGGCCTGAACTTGTCTCAAGAAAAACATTAAATTCCCGGTATGCCGGGTTCAGATGTAATAGACCTTAAGTAGTTTCCTTGCTACCTCTTAACATTATCTTGCTATCCGAACCATGCTTTTCTAAAAATTTATGCCGAACCTTTTGGAACGAGTCCCCGAGTTCACTTTCGTGTTTACTATACTTGGCATTCTTTGCTCTTGTCTACCATTTTGGCGTTCGACAGTCGAGTCACAAGATTGTTGTTTATAGCATACAGTACTTAGCAAATGCCGAGGTGTGTTTCAAAATCATCCGACATAAATGAAAGGTAAAGACAGGGGTTAGTAAACGACACATGCCGAACTATATTTTTGGACCGAGTCCCCGAGTCCATTTTCATGTTTCCCACGTTTTTTCATCTTTGCTCTTGACTACCATTTCGGCGTTCGTCAGTCGAGTCACAAGATTAGTTACACAGCATACATTACTTGAAGTTTGAGACGAGGTTCAAAATAGTTCGGCATATGAACGAAATTGACAAACAGAAATAAAACACAAGCACATGAGCGAGGCAGTCCCCGAGCTTCAACCTCGGAGTGCCGACATTTCATTAAGGATTAACCGAGGTACATACATTGCGCCCTTCATGAGTAGAAAGGTCGGAGTAGAGCTACATTCCATGGTCGCTTGACCTCTGATCCGGGGTTGTCCAGCCCATCTTTCCTTGGTTCCTGCGCATCTATAAGATAGTACGAATCATTGAGCAGAGCTCGGCTCACAATGAACGGTCCCTCCCATGGAGGTGACAACTTGTGCCGACCTTTCTTGCGCTGCACCAGCCTCAGCACCAAATCTCCCTCGTGAAACACACGAGGGTTGACATTCCGGCTATGATAACGTCGGAGACCTTGTTGGTATATTGCTGACCGAGATGAGGCCAATTCTCTGCTTCCTCAAGCAGATCTACTGCATCCTCCCGAGCCTCTTTTGCCTCGGCTTCAGTGTACATTGCCACTCTGGGCGCATCATTCGATGTCAGTGGGTAGCATAGCTTCTGCCCCATAGACCATAAAAAATGGCGTATAGCCAGTTGATCGATTTGGCGTGGTCCTTAGACCCCACAGTACTGCTGGTATCTCATCTATCCAACACCCCGGCGTTTTCAGCAGTGGTTCAATGAGCCGAGCCTTGATGCCGGCCAACACTAGAGCATTTGATCTTTCCACTTGTCCATTAGACTCCGGATGTGCCACCGAGGCTATGTCCAGCCGGATTCCCTTGTTCATGCAAAACCGAGCAAATTCTCCAACAGCAAAGTTCGTGCCGTTGTCCGAGATAATGCTATGGGGGTACCCATATCGCAGAATGATCTCCTTCAAGAAAGTCACTGCTGAATGACCATCCAACTTCCGGATTGGTTTCACCTCGATCCACTTGGTGAACTTGTCCACCATCACCAGTATGTGCGTCATGTTACCTCGGGCTGGTTTGAACTCTCCCACCATATCCAAACACCATACCGCAAACGGCCAAGTGATAGGAATTGTTTTGAGCGCCGAGGCTGGCATATGCGTTTGCTTGGCAAACCTTTGGCATCCTTCACATCTCCGGACTATGGCCTCTGCATCAGCAAGAGCAGTGGGCCAATAGAACCCATGCCGGAACACCTTGGCCACCAGAGCTCTTGTGCTGCAATGATGACCACATTCTCCTTGGTGGATCTCCAAAAGCATCTCCTTGCCTTCAGCTGGCTCGACACACCGTTGCAACACCTCGGTTACGCTTCTTTTATAGAGCTCCTTGTTGATGATGGTGTACGCCTTTGCCCTCCTTTGGATTCTCCTAGCCTCGGTTGTGTCACTTGGCAAGCTTCCCTCGTTATGAACTTCATGATTGCTCCGCCCACTCCGGCACTGGGTGCAAAGGAAAAAGTTTCTCGTCCACCTCCATTGGTTCGGCCACCATAATCTCCTCCATTATTTCCTCCACCATCCTGCGACCAGTCCCCGAGTCTGACGAGCAGTCCCCGAGATTCGGTGCGCAGTCCCCGGGTCCGACCAGACGCATCCGACGTCTACCTCCATTGGAACAGGTCCGGACTCTTGCTCCGCCGGGATGAAAATAGATTCGGATTCAGGAGAAGGTTTGATTGAAGGAGTTCTCAAGTGATTCAGGGCTACTCCAGGTGGTACCTCTTTAGATGAACCGAGCTTTGACAACACGTCGGCAGCATTATTTTCTGCCGAGGTATATGTTTGTATTCACACCCTTCAAAGAACCCGGATATCTTTTGCACATGGAACCGATATAACGCCATGTTGGCATCCAGAGCATCCCAAGTTCCAGAAGATTGTTGCACCACCAGGTCGGAATCGCCGAAGCATTCTACACGCCGGATACCGATCTCCTTCGCCACCTTGAGTCCATGGATTAAGGCCTCATACTCCGCCACATTGTTTGATGCTGAGAAATGAATCTGCAGCACGTATTTCAGCTGATCTCGCTTCGGCGAGGTGAGGACTATTCCAGCCCCCAGCCCGATCTTTGTCTTGGACCCATCAAAATGCATTTTCCAATAATTATAGTCCGGCCTGGGTGGCTCATACTGCATCTCGGCCCAATCACAAAAGAAGTCCGGCGCCTGGGATTTAATTGCATCTCTTCTCTCATAATGGTGCATATGGAGACACCTCAATCGCCCATTTGGCAACTCGGCCAGTTGCATCTTTGCACCCGATGATCTCCGAGATTGGAGCTTCGCACACCACCGTCATGGGATGCTCCTGGAAATAATGCTTCAACTTCTTGACCGCCAGGTAGACACCATACGTCATCTTCTGGTAGTGAGGGTAATTCTGCTTCGAGGTAGAGATCACCTCGCTCAAGTAATACACCGGTCTCTGCACCGACCTGCCACCTTCGTCTCGCTCCACCACCACTGCCACACTTACAACTCGGTTTGTGGCCGCAATGTAAAGTAACATCGGCTCATTGTGCAATGGTGATGCCAACACCGGGCAGTGGACAACATCTTTTTCAGCTCATTGAACGCCACGTCGGCCTGCGGGGTCCATGTAAACCCGGTACTTTTCTTCATGAGCTGGTACAAAGGTAAGGCTTTTTCTCCCAGCCGACCTACAAATCGGCTCAACGAGGCTAGGCACCCTGTGAATTTCTGCACATCTTTCAAACACTTCGGTAATTTCATGTTTCAATAGCTCGGATCTTGGCCGGGTTAACCTCGATACCTCGGCTAGACACCAGGAATCCAAGCAACTTTCCAGCCGGGACACCAAAGGTGCACTTGTCCGGGTTAAGTTTCAACCGATATTTTCTCAAATTCACAAATGTCTCCTCGAGATCCTCGAGGAGAGTACGTTTCTCCTTAGTTTTGATGATGATATCATCGACATACACTTGCACATTTTTGCCCATTTGAGAGTGCAGGCATTTCTGCATACACCTCTGATAAGTTGCCCCGGCATTCCTCAGACCAAAACACATGACACGATAGCAATACGCCCCATACGGGGTAATAAAAGCAGTCTTTATTTGATCCTTCGGGTTCAGTGGTATCTGGTGAAAACCAGAGTACGCATCGATAAAAGACAACAGTTCACAACCAGCAGTGGAATCGATCACTTGATCAATCCGAGGTAATGGAAATGGATCTTTGGGCACGCCTTGTTGAGGTTAGTGAAGTCAATGCACATGCGCCACACCTTGACCACGGCTGGCTCGTCTTTCTTCTTTTCCACCAAGACCGGATTGGATATCCAGTCCGGATGCAGCACCTCCATAATGAACCCGGCTGCAAGCAACTTAGCCAGCTCGTCCAGCACCACTTGTCTTCGGTCGTCTGAGAGACGACGGGTCGGTTGCCTCACCGGTTTCACCTCGGCCTGACAAATAAAGAGTGCTCTGCCAACTCCCTCGGAACACCAGGCAGGTCCTTAGCCGACCATGCAAAGATATCCCGATTCTCACGGAGGAAGTGACAGAGCGCGCTTTCCTATTTCTCGCCCAGCCCGGTCCCAATGAGGGCCATGCGCTCCGGGTGTTCTGGGTCAATGGGGATCTTCTTGGTCTCCTTGGGCACCTCGAATGCTGCAGTTGAGTCCGGGCTCATCAGTCCGGACATGCCGAGCTGTTGACTGCGCCATTGCCACCACTTGATGCAGCTTCTTCTTCTCAGCTGCAATCACCAAAGATTCGGCCAGATTAGACCCCGCCGAGGCACACTGAATGGCTCGCTTGTAGTCTCCCGAGATGGTTATGATCCCATTGGGCCCGGCATTTTCATCTTCAGGTATGCCACATGGGTGGAAATCATGAATTTGGCCAGAGCCGGCCTTCCAAGCAATGCATGGTATGCACTCTCCAAGTCCACCACCTCGAACTCGATACTCTCAACTCGGCAGTTATCCTTGGTTCCAAATGCTACATCCACCCATATCTTGCCCATGGGTGCACAGGAAACGCCAGGCACAATCCCGTGAAAAGTACAACTGCTCGGCATCAACATTCGGCGATATGCCCAACTTCACCATTGTGTCTCGGTACATGATGTTGATGGCACTGCCATTGTCCACCAGAACTCGGGTGAACCTCACATTGTTTGTAGGCCCACACAATGTCGGATCTACCGCCAGGGCATACTTTCCAGGGCTCGGCATGATCCGAGGAGTATCTTTCCTGCTCCAAGTTATCTCCTGCTCAGACCAGTTCATATAGGTCGGCACCACCGGCATTACTGCATTCACTTCCATGGCACGCCTTTGCACACTCTTCTTGTCAGTTGGCTCAGTCACAAAGACCACTCTAGGCCCATGCCAACGGGATACCTCGGACACACTCTTCTTGCCTGCCAGCGGCGGCCCTGCCGTCGCTTGGCCAAGGTCCTCGATAACCTCCTCTCCTCGGAGGGGGCTCGGGGTAAAAGAACCCACGGTGGGCGCCAACTGTCATGGTGGGATCACGGCAGATGTCATAGGTATGGCTAAGATGGGGCCGAATGGTCGTTGGGGGAATCCGGGAGGGTTTATGCACTCAAGAAGTGCACAAGCAACAACACGCAAGAAACCGCAAGAACACAAAGCACACCACGATGTACCCTGGTTCGGGGCCCTCTTGTGGAGGTAACACCCCTACTGCAGCACTATACTACTTTGTGTATACCTCAAGGTGACAAGTACAAGGCGCTCCTCGAGCTATGTGAAGATACAATGGTGAGAACTTGAGGTAGAAGATGAAGCTACAAGGGGGGAAAAAGGAACTCCGAGCTTGGATCCGAGGTGTCTCCGGGGATTCCGAGGTTCCTCACTTGATTGATCCCTCCCTGGATCGATCTCTCACGCAGGAGGGGTTGAAGCCTATTATATAGGCCAGCCGAGTTACCGTTGTGCCCCTTGCTGAATACTGTTGCCATGCCTCTGCTTTGGTCATCATCGTACTCCTGTCAGGGACAGGACATGGCCTGCCCATCCCCTGCATCACCACAGCATAGCTAGGATGTCCCGTCTGACAGAGACAGGACGTGGCCTGGCTGAGCTACCTCGTAGCCTTTCCCCAGATCTTGGGTGGTCAGGGGTCAGAGACGTGCAGCCCCGCAGAACCCGGAGCACGCCTCTGCCGGGCGCCGCGTGTGTCAGATGCTCTTGTGTCAGGCAGGAAGTGACAGGAGCATTTACTCCTGCCCGACCTACGGCTTCTTGCCTTGGTTAGCCCGGCACGGATGTGTCGGGCTCCTTACCTCGGGTCTTGCGCTTAAGATCTGACCAGGTCGGACTTACTTCCTTCAAATAGCTTCTCCTGCACTCACAATACAAATCATAACACCGAGGTAGTTAGGTCGGCTGATCATAGCTCGGATTATGAATGTCGGCCCTTGCCAACGGATACCTCGGACCCCTCTGGGCCAAGACATGTCGGCCTTTATATCCTCCAGGTCAAGATAAAGCTCGGACACTCCCAGGCCCAAACAGGTCGGCCCTTTCTGTACCTCGGCACATCTTTAAACTCAACTTATGCCAAGCCTTGACCCTACCCGGGGGTGGCCCCCCGACACGATTCGACTCCCGCCTTCAGGCTGCTGTGGAGGCTCAGAAGCACGCAGAGCAAGACCTTGCTTCCTTGACGCAGGACATGATCGAGATGCAGCAGTAGGTGGGGCCTGTTGTAGAGCTCGTCGAGGAGGCTCGGCAGTGCGCTCTGGCCGCACAGGTCTTGTCACGCCAGCGGGAGCGCATGTTCGTCTCCTTGGTCAGGCGTGCGTGGACTATCGCAGGCCGCCTGGGGGCCGAAGCCCCGTGCTTCCTGCCGAGGGGAACTCTGACGTCGCCACCTACCTCGGTTTCTTCGAGCAGCTCCTCACCAGCCTCGAGGAGGTCGTGACGAATCTCGACGGCCTGGTCGACAACGAGAGCCGTGAGCTCCTTGGCGTCGCGGTCGGCCAGGTCTTCGCCAACCTTGCACACCTCCACCCCGGCTTCGACTTTGCAGCTGTGATGGAGCCGCTGGAGAATAAGCTAGAGTCGAAGCTGGACGCCTCGGTGTGGGACGACGTGGAGAAGTATATCCAACGCTTCAAGAGGGTCGAGGTCGAGGAGAGAGACGACGAGGCAGGCGCTGTGGAAGGGGGCGATGAGGCTGTTGACGGTGACGGCGACAACAATGACGGCCCTGCTGCTTAAGCTACCCCTGCGGAGAGATGTGCCTGGAGCACCAGTTATCTTTAAGACTTGCTGCTTTACTTCGTAATGGTTTGTAAAGACACTTTATTTTGTGCAAGTGTGAGTGCCCCTCGGGCGGCCTTTTATCTGTTCCCTCATGTCTTTTTCGCTCTACGTCGTTAGGACCCTGCTCTTAGCGCAAATAGCACCGCCGCTTCGGTATGCCAGAGTCAGGGCTCGACAAGGCCGAGGGGTGCGTAAGGCTTAGAGAGGTAAGAGCTCTCGAGGCGCGATGCTCGGGAGCTCCCCTTTGACGTGCAAGCAGCCCATGAGGCATAAGAGAGAAAAGAGAGACTCGAGGGGCGACAAAACCAGCGAGAGGGAAAGAGCTTATGAGGCATAAGTTCTGGACTTAGCTTTAGCGAGACGCCTGTCTCGTAGAGGGTGTTGTGTTCCTAGTGAGGTATTTTCCCTCTCGAGGCTGCCTGAGGCTGGTCTAGAGCTTTAGAGCCCTGCCAGGCGTCTTGTTTCCTGCGTTGGTGAGAGAGAGGCGAACCCACAAGCAATGCATAGTTGTACAACTCATGCGCGCTCATAGATTTCCTCATGGGTATCTCACGAGGAGAATAAGCACCAAGGTCCTTGGTGAGGTGACGTGCATGGGAGCTAGCCCACGAGTCAGAGCTCTTTGGTGAGATAACGGTCGTGGGCGGAGAGCCACGAGTTAGAGCTCGGATCCTTTGGGTTTTCCGATGCTGCTGGGATGCTCCCGAGACACAGGCACCATGCTCAGCCCACGCTCGCGAGGTGCGCATGGGAAAAAATGTGAGCGTGAATGAATGCAAGAAAACAAAACTCACCAAGCAATATTACATAACGGTGCCGGAGCGCAAAAGGTTCATGATGACCTGAAATTGTTCATTACACTTGGCGAGGCCAAGACAAAGTCCGCCATGTCTGGGCATGGGGTTCCACATGGAGTGGCTGAGGCTTCCCGCGGCCCGTGGTGATGCGTTGTAGGGAGCTCTCAGTGGAGACGGCCCTCGTGAAGGGAAAGCTTGGTGAAGCTGGGAGGTGAAGACGCATGCTTCCTTCATGAGACAAAAAATGCCTGCCGCGACGTGATCACGGGTAGAACTTGCGTAGGTGCTCGATGTTCCATGGGTTTTTGATTGGATCGCCGTCTTCCGTCTCGAGCCACACCGCGCCAGTCCTGGCGATGTGCGCGACCCTGTAGGGGCCTTCCCACATGGGTGAGAGCTTGTGGAGGCCCTCTCTGGAGAGAATCCTCCTGAGGACGAGATCGCCTGTCTCGAGGGCGCGGACGTATGTGGCGGCTGTGGTAGCGGCGCAGGTCTTGCTGATACTTTGCCGCTCGGAGGGCGGCACGGCGACGTAGTCCATCGAGTAGCAGCAAGTCGTCATTGTGGAGCTCCTCTTGATTGTCCTCGTTGAAAGAAAGGATCCGTGGGGACCCATGCTTGATCTCGGTGGGGAGGACTGCTTCGGCGCCATCGACGAGAGCGAACGACGTTTCTCCAGTGGGCTTCGTGGCGGTGGTGCGGATGGACCAGAGCAAGGACGGGAGCTCTTCAATCCAGTTCTTGCCGTGGGCCTTGAGGCGGTTAAAGCTTCTTGTCTTGAGGCCTTTGAGCACTTCGGCGTTCGCTCGCTCAGCCTGCCCGTTGCTTCGTGGATGAGCCACCGAGGCGAAGCAGAGCCGGGTGCCAAGACTCTCGCAGTAGGCCCTGAAGATGCCGCTGGTGAACTGTGAGCCGTTGTCGGTGATGATGCGATTTGGCACGCCGAAGCGACAGGCTAGGCCTCTGATGAATTTCACCGCTGATCTCGCCGGGATGCTGCGCACCGCTTCGACCTCCACCCATTTGGTGAACTTGTCAATGGCGACGTAGAGGTAGCGGTAGCCCCCGCTGGAGCGTGGGAATGGCCCCAGGATGTCCAGCCCCCAGACCGCGAAGGGCCAGGAGAGCGGGATGGTCTGGAGCCGCAGTGCAGGCTGATGGACTTGCTTGGCGTGGAATTGGCATGCCTCGCAAGCCTGGACAACGGTGGTTGCATCTTGAAGCACTGAGGGCCAGTAGAATGCACTCGTGAAGACTTTTCCTGCAAGGGTGCGTGATGATGAGTGGTGGCCACATTCTCCACTGTGTATGTCGGGGGAATACTTTCTGGATTAACCCGTGGCCCAGTGCGGCTTACTTTACTCGCACAGACAAAAGCCCACATGGGATCAAGCCCAATATTGAACCGCCACAAGGAGAAGGATCTAGAAGACATATCCTAGAGGACGCGAGGAGGAGTTAGTCTCCGAGTAGGTTCCAGTTGATGTATTCCTTGTGGAGGAAGTTTCCTTTGTAACCGGACGAGCCTCTGTGTATATAAAGAGGACTCGCAGGACTTAGAGGGTCAGGCCCTTAAACCCTAGCTCATACGGCGAGTACCAGATCGGATCGCCTCCATTGTAACACCTCGATTATCATATCAATACCAATCTAGGGTAGGCAGGAAGTAGGTCTTTTACCTCACATTGAGGGGGCCGAACCTGGGTAAATCTGTGTTGATCTTTGTTCCTGCGATCCCAAGCTCGGAGATGCTTGACTCGCGTAATCCCACACCTACGAAGTCATCTATGACACCTGACGTGACAAACCCACGACAGTTGGCGCCCACCGTGGGGCCTGCGGTCAAGAGCGTCACGTTCCGCGCAGGATCCATGAAGGAGCTGAAGATCTGCCATTGGCCGTATCATTACGGTTGATGGCACACCTCTCATTGACGATTCAAGCTGGGGGCCGGAAGCAGATTACTTGGAGACCGGCCACGTCATCCCGTTTGGATCCATCAACGTCTTCGTTGGCTTCATCGGTGGCAGGTCCATTAGCTCGGTCCAAGAAGACGGCTCGGAATAAGAAGTCGCCGACGATGGGGAAGAATCCATGGAAAGCATGGACTCGCAAGAGTTTGGGTCCATTGTACCTGCCTTTGAAGAAAGTTGCTGGGGTTACCCACCAGAAATCGCATTATCACCAGATCGAGAGACGGCGCAAGTCGCGGTTTACACGACCGGAGGAGCTGGTGCATCAGGAACTGCTGGAGAAGCCGAGGCATCGGCACCCCCAAGCAACCCACTTCTTGTCCCTGTGTCAGCCACAAACGCCGCCCTCCGTGCAACAGAAATTGAGGCCGCCAGGGCCGAGCTCCTGTATGAGGTTCGAAGGATGGAAGAAGAGCGCCGCAGGCTCGATCAGATAAACCAAGGAATCCAACAGGAGCGGCAAAGAGTAGCCGCGCTGGCTGCGACTCAACGACAGGTTGACTCGCAAACACAACTGCAACCAACAGTGGAAATCCCGCTTACTCCAGCCGCGGGAGCGGGAATCCAGACAGTTGCGGAAGGATGGGACCAACAAATCAAGAGACCCAGCAACAACCAAGGAGGTTTCACACCCCGCAGGGCCATTACCAAACCCTGTCGATAATATGTATGCTGCGGCTAATATCTTGACTCAGATGGTACCAACAGGCGATGACCCGGTCAATGCTGAGCGCGGCGCGCGATTCAGATGCTAAGTACAGCAGTCCTGCAACAAGCCAATAGGGTAGAAGCCGAAGCACAGCTGCCCCTCGTACCAGCCAATCACAGGATTGCAGCAGAAAGAAGCGTCCAAAGCAGGCCACCAGAGAACATATCAGGAGTCGCACAGAGGCAGCAGGAGCAAGTCGCAGAAGCACAGGCGAATATGCCAGTGATGCAAACGCGGCCCGCAGAAGTCAACAATCCAACGGGCACATCCACAACCCTGTCCTCGCGGCTCAAGGGCCCAGCGTGTTTTACTGAAAGAATCAGATCGGAACCTTTTCCTGAAGATTTCAAAGGGCCACGCAAGGTGGCAAACTACAACGCCAGCATGGATCCAACCACCTGGCTGAACAATTACGAGATGGGGATGAGCATTTTGAACGCCTCAGAGGAAATATGTGCAAGGTACCTCAACATGATGCTAGAAGGTGCAGCGCACATATGGCTGCAAAATTTGCCTCCCAACTCCATAAATACTTGGGAGGAACTGAAGGATGCCTTCGTTAAGAACTTCCAAGGAACTTGCAAACGACTCTGCAATATAGAAGATCTCGAGCGTTGTGTCCAGAAGGAAGGCGAGTCAAGTCGCCATTGGATGAAAAGGGTGGCAGAAATAATACACTCCTCAGATAATATACCACCAAGCTCAGCCGTCCTGGTAATGGAGAAAAACTGCAAGTTTGAGCCGCTGATTCATAAGCTGGGTCGCATGAAAGATAAAGTCAAGAGCCTCAGCGAGGTAATGGCTGCGGCTAACAAATATGCCGGCTCGGATAAAACCAGAGACGCGTCAGACGGAAGAAGAGGAGGTTGCTGCCAAAGGAAAGAAAAACTCCAACAAGCCCCAGCAGCAGCAAACAAGCCACAACAACGCGAATCAAAACAAACGCAAAAACGAAGATGGTCACTCAGGGCTCGTCGCCAATACGCGTGGAGGATTCAGAGGCCAGCGAGGAAGGGGTCGAGGATACGGCTCCCGTCCAATCAATATGCAAGAAGTTTTTAATCGGCCGTGCGACCTTCATGCAACAGGTGATGGACGGCCAGCGGACCATACCAAGGCACAATGCACTATTACAAGAAGTGGAAAGAAGAAGCCAGCACAACAGGGGAAATTCCCACGAAGGAAACCCTGGTACGGCTCATGACACAAATGTTGGGCAGCACAGCACGAGCAACCCCAGGCAAACGGGGCAGTATCACACAATAGTTATCGACACCTCCAAAAGGGAAGAGAAATTGAGTCGCAGAGTCAACAGGTGAACGCCGTGATACCAGCAACGCCCAATTGGCTAAGGTGGTCCGAGCACACAGTAACTTGGAGTCGCGACGATCACCCGCCACAAGTACGGGAACCTGGCAAGTTGGCGCTGGTTGTGGCACCGTACGTTGCAGGATACAAGCTGACCAAAGTGCTTATGGATGGAGGAAGCAGCATTAATATCTTGTACTACGATACGTTCCAGCGTCTAGGACTCAAGGATTCCAGCCTGCAGCCCACGTCAACCGTGTTTCACGGCATTGTCCCAGGAAGGTCCGCACGGCCAGCGGGGAAAATAACCCTAGGGGTAACTTTTGGGACAGAAGAGAACTTCAGAAGCGAGTTCCTATGTTTGAAGTGGTAAAATTCCAAAGCCCATATCACGCCTTGTTTGGAAGAACAGCTTTGCTAAGTTTATGGCCAGGCCATGCTACGTGTACCTACAGTTGAAGATACCAGGACCAAAAGGGGTCATCACAGTGTACGGAGATAGAGAAAAAGCGATAGAATGTGAAAAGGAGATGCGGCCTTCGCAGAATCTGCCTGTGCCGCGGAAGAGCTAAAAGGTTATAAGTCGCAGGTGGACCCAAATGACATGAGTAGTTACCACGCCATCTGCCGAGCCACCAATGAAATTCAAAGCGGCCCAGGACACCAAGCAGATAAATCTTGTTCCTGGCGACTCATCCAAGCAAACCAGCATTGGAGCACACATGGAAGAAGAGCAGGAGAAGGCCTCGTCGCTTTCCTTCAGGAAAATAAGGACATCTTCGCATGGAAACCGTCAGATATGCCAGGGTACCAAGAGAATTAGCAGAACATAGCCTCAAAGTGAACCCTGCGGCTAAACCAGTGAAGCAGCCACTACGGCGTTTCCACGATGATAGAAGAAAGGCAATAGGGAGGAAATAGCTCGCTACTGGCTGCAGGATTCATCACGGAGGTATACCATCCGGAGTGGGTGGCAAACCCAGTCTTGGTTATGAAAAAGAACGGTACGTGGCGAATGTGCGTTGATTACACCAGTCTTAACAAAGCTTGTCCAAAGGATCCATTTGCTTTGCCGCGAATCGACCAAGTGATTGATTCAACTGCTGGGTGCGAGCTGTTATGCTTTTTGGATGCCTATTCAGGCTACCATCAAATCAAGATGAAGAGGGAGGACCAAGAAAAGACGTCCTTCATCACACCCTTTGGAGCTTTTTGTTATGTCAGCATGCCCTTTGGGTTGAAGAACGCAGGTGCGACTTACCAAAGATGCATTCAGAATTGTCTACATGAGCAAATAGGTCGCAACGTTCACGCCTACGTGGATGATATTGTGGTTAAGTCGCAAGTTGCCAGGATCTTATTAGTGACCTGGCAGAGACATTCACAAATCTCAGAAAATACAACATGAAGCTCAACCCCACAAAGTGCGTCTTTGGAGTACCAGCAGGAAAGCTATTGGGATTCATAGTATCAGAAAGAGGCATTGAGGCCAACCCTGACAAGATAAAGGCCGTGATGGATCTCCAAAAGCCAGAAAAGATAAAAGATGTGCAGCGACTTACCGGTTGCGTAGCAGCTTTGAGTCGCTTTATATCAAGATTGGGAGAGAAAGCACTACCTTTGTACAGACTGTTGAAAAAATCAGACACCTTCGTTTGGGACGCAGAGGCCGACGAAGCTCTGACAGCCTTGAAACATCAATTGACAAATGCTCCAGTTCTGGCGGCTCCAAAGGATAAAGAGCCATGCTACTATACATAGCGGCAAATTCCCGTGCTGTGAGCGCTGTCATGGTTGTGGAGAGACAAGAACGGAAAGGAATACCCTGTCCAGAGACCAGTATATTACGTGAGCGAAGTCCTCACAGCTTCCAAACAGCGTTACCCACAGTGGCAGAAGTTGGTGTTTGGAGTGTTCATGGCGAGTCGCAAGCTGAAGCACTACTTCCAAGAACATCCAATAACTGTGGTTAGTTCAGCACCATTGGCAGATATCATCGTAATCGAGAAGCTACTGGAAGAGTCGCTAAGTGGGCGATCGAGTTGGGACCACATCACATCAGCTACGAGCCGCGCACATCAATTAAGTCGCAAGCCCTTGCAGATTTTATTAACGATTGGACAGAAATCCAAGTCGCTCCTAGCATGGCAGAAACCAAATACTGGACCATGCATTTTGATGGGTCAAGACAGTTGCAAGGCTCGGGGGCTGGAGTTGTTCTAACATCCCCAAGGGAGACAAGCTGCGGTATGTGCTACAGATACACTTCAACTGCACAAATAACGTGGCAGAGTACGAGGCACTGCTTCATGGTCTACGTATAGCAAAGGAGATGAACATCAGTCGCATACGCTGTTTTGGCGATTCAGACTTGGTGGCACAGCAGGTCTCTGGAACGTGGGACAGCAAGGATGCGAACATGGCTGCATATAGAAGAGAGGTGGACAGAATTGCTGGACATTTCACTGGATACCAAGTTGAACATATTGATCGGAGACAAAACGAAGCTGCAGATGCCCTGTCTCGGCTTGGATCCAATAGACAGTCAGTCCCACCCAATGTTTTCCTGGATGAACTGCACAATCCATCAGTCAAACCTCCAGCAGAGATTGACATTGCAGAGCCAGAGGACGATTCAACTTTAGTCGCAGCCCTGCATGAACAGCCAGGATGGACAGAGCCATACATGGCATATTTAAGTCGCGGAGTGCTGCCAGACGATGAGATTGAGGCGCGCAAAATCATACGACGATCAAAGGCCTATACAATCATCAACAACGAATTATACAAGCGCAGCGTGTCAGGAGCATTCCAAAGATGTGTCTCACCAGAAGAGGGACGAAAAATCTTGCACGAAATTCATTCAGGCGATTGTGGCCATCATGCTTCGTCAAGATCTTTGGTGGCAAAGGCGTTCCGACATGGATTCTTCTGGTTAACAGCATTAGCAGATGCAGAGCAAATTGTCAGAGTGTGCGATGGATGTCAAAGATACGCTAGGCAAGATCATATGCCAGCTCAAGCACTTCGCACAATACCCATCACATGGCCTTTTGCCGTATGGGGTTTTGACATGGTAGGGCCCTTCAGACGGTCTTCAAACGGAAAAACTCACCTCCTGGTCATGGTGGACAAATTCACAAAGTGGATAGAAGCAGAACCTGTGGGAGATTGCGAGGCTGAAACAGCAGTCAAGTTCTTGAAGAAGGTCATATTCCGCTTTGGGTACCCCCATAGTATCATTACAGACAATGGGAGCAACACCTCTGAAGGGGCTACACAGATATTTTGCGCAGACAATGGGATAAGATTGGACCTCACGTCAGTAGCACACCCGCAGAGCAATGGACAAGCTGAGCGAGCTAACCAGGAAATTCTCCATGGAATTAAGCCGCGCCTTATTGAAAAGGTCGAAGCATCTCCAGGATGTTGGGTGGAAGAATTGCCAGCAGTACTGTGGAGCTTAAGAACAACCCCTAACAGATCCACAGGATTTACACCATATTTCATGGTCTATGGAGCAGAAGCAGTCATGCCCAGCGACATCATACATGATTCACCAAGAGTTGCGGCTTACATCGAGACAGATAATGAGATAGCTCGGCAAGACTCGGTGGACACATTAGAGAGGTTAGAGACTTGGCAGCATCAAGGTCAGCGTATATCAACAAGACTTGCGACGCTATCATGCCAGACGCATCAAAACCCGCACCTTTCAAGAAGGCGACCTAGTACTGCGACTTAAACAAGATCACAAGGGAATGCATAAGCTGTCCTCTCCATGGGAAGGACCCTACATCATCAGCAAGAAGCTAAACAATGGGTCGTACTATCTGCTGGATGTAAGGGAAGAAAGCAGCGAACGCCATGATTTCGAGGATCGTCTCGAGGCACCTCGCCCTTGGAACGTCGCACACCTGCGACCGTACTATACATAAGAAAAGGCTAATCAGAGCCAAGCATCATCCTTTCCAGCTTTATAGCTGAGTATCATCACAGCCACTCAGGGCTAGAACTTCAACTTTGGTCGCCACCTAGGCGCGACCTATGCAACATCTGATCGCCACCCAGGCGCGATCGACCCTTGTATCAGAAACCGGCTGCCACCTAGGCGCGGCCGTAAACTTTGTATCATTCTGGTCGCCACCTAGGCGCGACCGACCCCATGTATCACCATGGATCGCCACCTACGCGCGATCCAACCCTATGTATAACACTCGGTTGCCACCTAGGCGCGACCTTATGTGTCATCATAATCAAAGCTTATCATAGCTTAGCCTATCATGGCATATCATTATGTTTCTTGGGGTCTTTGTTACCCTGAAACAGCCAACTTATTGGCAATTATCAAATTTACCTTAAGTTGGATTGCTACTCGCATTATGTGGCCAAAGTACTGGGGTGTGGCGTCAATCGAGCTTGATTGCCTATCATGGCCGCTCTCGACCCTGAACACACATGTTCCTAGGAAATACTGAGTCGCGCGAGTGCCCACTTAAGGATTCAGATGGCCTAACTAGAGGTCGATGTACTGCTTATAGTACGGCAACACCAATTACAATTACTTGTATCTTAACAATTGTTTTATTCATGATATCAAGTTACAGGTGATGACCTTCAAATCTCTGAGAAGAATTGAGATGATCACATTACATCCTCTCAATCCTTGGGGGCTACATCATATTATCATCAAAAATTTGAAGATGGATCGTCATCAAGTTTGAAGCTATCAGGCTACTCTAACAAAGAAGCTCACGAAGTCAGATGATCTTCCAGGTGCGAGTCAAGGCCAATCCAGCACAATTATAAGTCGCGAAACAAGGAAAAGCGCGGCCTAAACATTCAAGATCAAGAAATACTATGAAGTTCAGGCCACGCTTGGGGGCTAATGTCGGGGAATACTTTCTGGATTAACCCGCGGCCCAGTGCGACTTACTTACTCGCACGGACAAAGGCCCACTTGGGAGCAAGCCCAATATTGAACCGCCATAAGGAAAGATCTAGAAGACATATCCCGGAGGACGTGAAGACCAAGTAGTCTCCGAGTAGGCCTCTGTGTATTCCTTGTGGGGAAGTTTCCTTTGTAACCTAGCGAGCCTCTGTGTATATAAAGAGGACTCGCAGGACTTAGAGGGTCAAGCCCTAAACCCTAGCTCATACGGCGAGTACCAGATCGGATCGCCTCCATTGTAACACCTCGATTATCATATCAATACCAATCTAGGGTAGGCAGGAAGTAGGTCTTTTACCTCACATTGAGGGGGCCGAACCTGGGTAAATCTGTGTTGATCTTTGTTCCTGCGATCCCAAGCTCGGAGATGCTTGACTCGCGTAATCCCACACCTACGAAGTCATCTATGACACCTGACGTAACAAACCCACGACAGTGTATGTCCTTGATCAGCTGGTGTCCTTCTTTAGGGGGACGCATTTTAGTGCAACTCCATTTGGGCGCTTGCGGTACAGGTCTCCCTCGTGAAGGCAGTATGACTTGGCCTGGCGAGCAATTCTCTCTGCTTCTGCATCCTCTTGAGGAGAACTCCGTCCCTGAGGTACTCCTTGAGCTCATCGATCCAGCTCGTTTCTTGATGCGTCATGGCCAACAACAGGCGTTCTCCTGAGGGTGGACCGCAGCTCGGTGCTCCAGATGTTGGTGGTGTTGGGAGCTCTTCGTCTGTGTCCATCTCGACCGCTTCTTTTGGCTGCTTCACCGATGCCCTGCTGAGTCTCTCCTCGAACACACCTGCCTGCTGGGCTTCTCTGCGTGATGCTCGCCTAGCGATGTCGTCGGCCTCCTGGTTCTCCCTTCGCGGGATGTGCCTGAGCTCCATCCCCTTGAAGTGTTTCTCGAGCTTGCGGACCTCCTCGAGGTAAGCGGCCATGTGACCGTCCTTAGGCGTGTAGCTCTTGTTGGAGAAGTTGACGAGGAGCTGGGAGTCGCCCTTGATGAGCAAGAGCTTGATGCCGAGGATGGCGTTGTAGGGCAAGCCGATGTGCGCGACTTCGAAGTCGATCTGCTCGTGCAGTAGTTCTGGGGCGTGCCAAAGGTGACCGCAAGCCGCACTTGCCCTAGCGGAGTGGTAGACCCACTCGTTACCCCCGTGAAGGGCCTGGAGGGCATCAGCCACTCATATGGCACCTGAAGCTGCTCGAAGGTCTCGACAGAGATGACGTTCAAGCCCACACCCCCATCTATGAGTGTCTTGGCGATGGCGATGTTGTTGATGACAGGAGTGCACACCAGAGGGATGGTGCCAACAGCCTTGGTCAACTTGGGTGGTCCTTGGAGTCGAAGGCGATGGTGTACTATGACCACTTGAGGGGCTGGGATGCCTCAATCCCTGGAAGCGCTGCGTTGACCTCGTGAGAGAATTGCTTGAAGTGGTTGTTGGACTTGGGCGCCTGAGACCCGTCGAGGATGCAGGCTATTGCCCCCCGAGGGGCCTGGTAGCCCCCAGGGTTCTCGTCGGGGAGGTTGCCGTTTTGCCCGGCATTGTTCCCCCGAGCCCTGTGCTGGAAGTTGTGGCGTCCACCTCCGCGGCCGCCGCGGCCTTGGTTCTTCTCGTGCTCCTTGCTGAGCTATTTGAGCTCCCAGCAGTCTTCAGTTGCATGGTTGTGCCTGTTGTGGTAGATGCAGAAAGGGCGGTTGTCCACTTTCTTCTCTTCAGCCGCCGGAGAGGCCTCGTGAGGCTGCTTTGCGTGAGGCTCTGCCGCGAGGATGGCGGTGGTCTTGCGCTTCTCGACAGGCTTCTTCTTGCTCCTGGACCCCTCAGGAGGGTCGTCCTCTGCTTCCTTCTTGACGAAGAGGAGGCCCTCTTCAGCCTTGGCGCACTTGTTAGCCAGATCAAAGAGCTTCACCACTGAGGAAAGGGTGTCATGGATGCCGAGCTTCTCGAGCATCCGGTGGTTCGTGACGCCCTCCCTGAAGGCAGAGATGACGTGCGAGTCCGGGATGTTCGAAATCTTGTTGCGGACCTGGCTAAAGCGCTGAATGTATCTGTGGAGGGTCTCGTCAGGCTTCTGGCGCACCGCACGAAGGTCGTTGTAGGTGAGCGCGCGCTCGAAGGTGCCCTTGAAGTTGGCGACGAAGACCTTGCAGAGGTCCTCCCACGTGTCGATGGTGTTCTCGGGGAGGTTCATGAGCCACGAGAGTGCGGAGTCCTTGAGCACCATGGAGAGCCAGTTGGCCATCACCTTGTCGCGCCTCCCGCAACCTGGATGGAGACGGTGTAGAGCTGCAGGAACTCCAGAGGGTTGGTCCTGCCGTCGTAGCGCGGAGGGAGGTCTGGCTTGAACTTCACGGGCCAGACGACGCGGCGCAGGTTGCGGGTGAAGGCGGTGCAGCCCGTGGCGTATGTCATAGCGCCACCAGTGAGTGCGCCGCGGTTCTGGTGACCTGCAGCGGTGATCTCCTGGACGACGCGGTTGTGGCGGTCCCTCTGGCGCTCGATCTCCACGCGTGCATCCGCTGGAGTCCGCTGCACAATTTGGCAATCGTGCGGCGAGGATGCGTGTGACGCGGCGTGGTGGTTTGCTGCCGGAGCTATAGCTGGAGGAGGTGGCGGAGGCGGAGGGGAGAAGGAGCGCCGTGCGCTATGTTCCCCTCTCGTCCGGAGTGGCGCACCAGCGAGCGAGAGGGCGCTGGTGCTGCTGTAGTAGCGGCAGGAACGGTGGTGGTGTTGATGAGCTCTTCGAGGCGCCCGAGCCAGTTGTCGTGGCCCGCCTGCGTGGGACGGTAGCGCAGCAGCTCCTGCGCCATCAGTAGCGCAGTGGCTGGGCTGGGCGCCGCTCGACCCTGCATGGAGGCGCTCTCGCGCCTGGATGGGTGCAGGGAGGAAGCTCCCTCACCCTCGTCGTCGTTGCCGCTGCCGATGCCGCCGTCGTCTTCAGGTTGGTCGACGCGCGGCTCGGCGTTGCGCTCTGAAGCGCGGTTGGCGCGTGGGCGACCACGCGGGTTGTTGTTGGCAGCAGGCTCGGTGTTGGCTCTGCCGGACGTCCATCGCGCAAGGCGCGCAGCTCGCGTGTCAGTCATGTCGCGGAGAGGTCGAAGAAGTCGAAGACACGCCTCAGCCCCCTACCTGCGCGCCATATGTCGGAGACTAGTCCCAGGAACTAGGGGTGTCTCTCAAAAGCCAGGAATCGAGAAAGGGGCTGAACACAACGTCAAACAGATCCTCAACAACCTCGGCGACGATGCTTGTCGAGCTCGGTGAGGAACATCACGACAGCGAGGGAACACGAGCCGCTACCCAGGTTTAGGCCCACCGTGAGGTGTAAAAGCCCTACGTCCTGCTAAGATGTATTGCACTGCTTGGAGAGGTTCACAGTACAAGGGTGCTTGCCGAGGGCACAGTTGTGCTATGGTGGAATATGGTGGAATGAGCTTCGTCCTCTCCTTCAGACGTAGCTGCTTGGGTGTTGAATGAATTGGTGAATGCGGGATCCCCCTCCTATGTCGTACACTAGCTACTTATATACTGGTGTTGGTCCTCTTCCCCGAAAAGCTCCGGCGGGAAGGGATACCACAATGCCGCAAAGATGGAGCACAGCGCACAGCGTCGGGGGCGTCCATGGACGCGGTCCTTGGCAGAGAGCACGTCGTCTTGGCAGAAAAAGCCACCGTCCAACCAGGACGATGGGCTGGCGCTGTAGAGCTTTGGGCGTGCCCCACGGTGACGTCGCAGTTGGAGCGTAGCGGCGGTCGGCCGCTTTATCACCAAATTGGCAAGTCTTGGAGTCCGCTTTGCTTCCTCCAGTTCCTTTGACCGCTTTATACACGAGAATGGAAACTGCGGCGTCTTAGTCATCGCGCGCAGGCGGGCGTGTCACTCTGCGGCGGGCGTAGAGCCCATGTGCGCTCTGCAGCGTGCGCAAGAGCTTGCTTCCACTTGAAGGAACCCCGCGAGGGCCTGGAGCCTCGCCGAGGCTCTGTAGCCGTTGACTCCTCGCGAGGGAAAACCTCACGAGGGTAGCGCGGAGACGCGCCAGGGCCTGATGGTCTTCTAGGAGAGGCCATTCCGAGGCAGAGGTTCCTCTCGAGGCCTCTTAGGCCGAACGTCTGGTCCTTAGCAGAAATGCTTAGTCGAGCAAAGAAACCCTCGCGAGGGAAAAATCCCTCGCGAGGCTCGTCAGGCTGAAAGCCTGGTCCTTAGTAGGATTTCCTGTGGAGTGTTGAGGGCTGTGGCAGGCCGGCCCATGGTACCCTGGTTTCCACTAGGCCGACACCTGTCGACCTGCAATAGTTGCTCCTCGCGCTTGAGCGCCTCCGCCTCGCGCGCCACCAGTGCTTGCTCGCGGGCGTCCAAGGACACGCGGTATTGGTCCAAGGACTTCCGCACAACCTCAGAATCCTCGATGATCTTCTTCTCGCGGTCAGCAAGCTCTTGGCGCTGCGCAGCCAGCGTGGTCTCAAGGGCCACGCGCTCCGAGCTGTAGCTTGGCGTTCCGCAATGGCCGCCTCACGATCTTCGGCCGTGGCCTCGCGCTCTGCTCGGATTGGCTCCAGGGTCTCTTGAGCCTCGCGCACCGCGCTCTCGCGGACCTCCTTGGCGAAGCGCAGTGCCTCCTCACGCTGTGCCTGCATGCCCTCGTCGCCATGGCGGCAACGCTCCATGGTCTCGAAGAAGCGGGACCAGGCCCTCTCGAGTTCGTCGTACTTCCTGGCGAGCTCAGCCTCCTCGAGGGCGAGTTGGCCCTCCAGCGCGTCCAGCGGGTCCCTCGTCAGGCGAAAAGCGGAGCTGCGGCGAGCGCCGCTCCGGTTCCTACCGCTCGGGACCAGAGCCCACGAGCTCCCACGAGGCATGGACGCTCCCACATCTGCACTAGGCTCAGGGGCAGGGAGCTCCGTGCTTGGGCCAGGGTCGACTCTGGCCTGGGGGCTCTGGAGCGAGCCCTCTCCACCACTTGCGCCGTGGTCACCAGCGCCGTCGCCTTCCAGCGGCGCCTCCTCTTGGGCTTCGGGGGCTGGGAAAGATTGCCTAGCCGCCATTAGGTCCGCCGCAGCCATGCCCGCTGCGGCCTAAGAAGAAGCTGCCGCCCCCTCAGGTTCCGCACTTGACGGGGGCGGCGGAGGAACGTTCTCCTCCATCTCGACGTCGGCGCCTTCCCTCGCCTGCGTGTTGCTCACCGTTGTCTCCGCGGCGGTCTCCTCCTGCCGCTCCGGTGGAGTGACGGGGCGCGGCGGTGATGGAGTCCGCTCCACCGTCCCCTCCTCGAGGCGCTCCTCCGCGGGAGGAGACGAAGCAGTTGCCTCGACAAGAGGCACAACCACCACAGGCCCTGTGGCCCCTCTACTACAGGCCTCGTGGCCTCATCGGCAGCCGGTTCCGTGGCGTCCATCACCACGGCCTGGCAACCTCTTCAGCTGGGGGCTCCATAGGCCCCTCAGCGGCTGCCGTGGTGGTGCCCCGCACCTCCGCAGCCTTGCGGAGCCTACGGCGCTTCGCCGTCACCAAATCCCTGACAAGCAAGCAAGAAAGGTCTTCAAGAGGGGAACAAGGGTTTTTCATGAGTAAAACACAGACAAGGGAGCCAACCCTTACCCAGACGCCTTCGCGTGGGAGTCAACCCATACCGTGTTTGACGACCGCCACGGCCTCGACGACGCTGCACCGGACCCCTCAAGGGCAGCCTCGGCTTTCCTCTTGAGAGGAGTGCCCGCCGGACCCTTGGCGGTCCTGTCATGGCTAGCCTTGGAGCGGGGCTCGCAGCGCCCCGCTGCGGCCTCCCGGTCGCTGTCTTCTTCCTCCTCCACAGCCTGGCGCAAAGGGACCACAAGGAAATCCTCATCCCCGCTGGACGAGATCTCCAGAACCTCTTCCTTGGGAGGCGCAGGCTTCGAGGAGCTCGCCTCCCTGCCGAAGGATTCGCCCCTCCAGAGGCGACGCCCAGATCGGCGTCAGATGCGGCGGGTGACTCTGCGGCCCAGTCCTCTTCCACCACGGGCGCCACAGCCTCCTTCTTTTCCTCCCCCGCCAACCTTGATGGGTGAACTCTGGCATCAGCTCCAGGATCGCGAGGCGTTTCTTCGGAGTGAGCTGATGGATGGGCCTCGCGAGCTCACTGCGCGGCACAGGAACATCCGGGGCGGTGAAGAGGATGCCCATGATGGAGGCAATGACGCCGGGGGTGTGGGAGCCGCAGTGCAGCCGCATCGGGTACGCTGGGCCAGAATACATCCACGCCGGCTTCGTGTGCTTCCGGAGAGGAGCGATACGGCGCCTCACGAAGTCTTCAGCGACATCTGCCCCGTGAGGCCATGCGCGCGACCAAGTCAGCAATCTTCGGGCTTTGGAAGGCCGCGCTTGACCAGTTCGAGTTCTTCAGCAGCGGCGCCTCAGGGACGTCGAAGAAGGGATTCTGCGTCTTGGCGTCCACGATGAACCGAGCCAGGAATCGAGTAAGGGCTTGTAAACATCCCAAAATTATTATCAGGATTATATTCCAAAAATGAGAGCCAACAAAAACTTTTGTTGTTTATTGTATGTTAATTGCTTTTGTTACTTGAGATGTTGCTCTTGCTGCTTGTGTGAGTGTTTGCTCTAGTGAACACTAGTGAGAAAGAAAGAAAACAAAATTTAAAATCAAAACAAGAAAAATAAAAGTGACAAGTTGTCACATGAAAATCTTCAAGTGACAAACCCAATTAATTCAAACCAAAGTCAGTGGAGTTGTAATGTAAATACTCCCCATTTTGTTCCTACCACTTTCCCCTCTCAAATATTATTTTTGAACTAGTTTTGAAATTCTAAAATAAAACAAACTGAAATAAATTAAAATAACATAAACAAAGTACTATAAAAGAAAATGTTTCAAAACATTTTATTATTTTATGCCAATTTTTGTGGAGCTTCTGTACATTATGGGAAGGCCCCACAAATTTTTGCAAATTTTTCTAAAATGTTTAAATGCACTAATTAATCCTAGAAAACGTCGTCACCTACCTCTCTACCTCGCCCCGACGTGCCGCCGTGTCGCCACCACCGTCCCTCGCCATTTTCTTCGCCGCCCAGACCCCCCTGCAGCGCTCGCCGTGCCTCTGCGCCTCTGCACCACAGGGAAGAAAAACGGAGCCCTCTCCCGTCGCAGTTACGCCGCGGTTCCCCGACGGCCGCCGCGGAGGACTTGGACGGCGCCGAGCAAATTGGCCCCCCTCTCTGCTCCCCGACACGCACCGCTTATCTAGATGGTTCTAGAACGTTACCGGACCCCGTTAAGCACCAAGCCGCCACGATCCCCTGCACCCTCGCCGCGTAATCGAGGAATTGGTCGCCGTAGACGCGCCATGGCCGCCGCCGTGGACCTCGACCACCATGGACCGCCCCGAGCCTATAAAGCCACCCCGAGACCTCACTGAAACTCCACACCCCTCCCTCGATCTCTCCCTGCTTCGATTTGGTCTGTGCACCGCCAGAGGGCAGTGCACTGCCGCACCCGTCGCGCCGTTGAGGTCGAGCATCGCCGCAACACCACACCCTTCCATTTTCTCCTCTCTGGCCTCTACACTCTTCCTTGTGGACACCACTCACCCGAGCCTCTTTTCCCTCTTTTTAGTGCACGGACGCGACCCCGAAGCTCCGCCGGAGTTGCTGCCCGTCGCCGAGGAAGTGCGCGACATCGCCGCCGTCGACAGAAGCTTCCCCAGCAACTGCTACTCGCCCCATCGCCTTCCCCGAGTCTCCGCCGTCGATCCACGCCTTCGCCGAGCTTCCCGGGGCCCCTAGGTGAGTCTCCGATCATCACCCGGCGCGGCGGCGCCGCCCAGAAATGGTCGTCGCCGTTCGCGGGCTCTGAGAGCCGTTGGATCTAGATCCAACGGCAACGTACCGCTTCGCTGTAGATGTTAGACAGACAAGTGGACCCCACCCGTCAGTCTTTTAATCATTTCCACGCACACACTGTGACGCTGACCAGTAGGCCCCACCTGTCATAACTTTCAACATTATCCAGAGGAGAAGGAATTTCTAATTAATTTTTCTCTGGAAAAACAGTACTGGCATCAACTTTGAAATTCAATATCTCGAGATTTAGGAATCCAAATAAATCAAACTCAAATGTTCTGGAAAGCTTATGAAATTGTTAAACCAACAAATTGGTTCTCACATTTAATTAAATATTTAAAAAGTATTATTAAAAATAGTACAGAAGGTTTAAATCCTAAACTTGTTTGTTTCTGATGCTCTGTTAGTCCAAATAATTCCAAACCAATTTTGCTAGCTTAGTACTGCCTTGTGTTAGCTCCCCAATTTTGGTAGAATTAATTAAGCAGTATTAATTGTTGACTTTAAGATAAACCCTTCTGGACTAAAACAAACATATGTTTATTGGTTGACCAAATGAGTTAGGACCAATTTTGTTAGCTCACATATAGCCATGTTTAGTTACCCCTAAAAGGGTTTAATTTTTGGAACAATAGAATTTAAATGGTAGCTAAAACTTGATTATTAAGCTACTGGATTCAATCCAATGTGTAGGGAGTTTGGTAACTCCAAATGATCCAATTCAAATTGGGTTGTCTTCTACACATCAGTTTCTTTCCATAGAAATTTAGTTTGTATTTTTGTGACCAACAGAACTCAAGTTGTGGAATTAAACATGAATAACTAGTTCTGCCATAATTTAGAAGTAATTAAAAAATGTTTAATTCAATTTTTTGAAAATCAAATTGTGTGGTTTGATGTGTGCAGTAGCTAATTGTGATGTTGAATGGTTATGTTGAGATGATTGCTTGTATAGCTTAGTGATTGTTTGCATTGTTTGTTATAATTAGACGAGAACGTTGTCGGATATATCGAGGAAGGAGAGTTTGCTGAATTTGAAGAACAAGAGCAAGATCACTTTGCCAAGCAAGGCAAGCTATTCTCTGAGCTTGCACTACCAACATATGCATCTACTTTCATAACATGTTTTACTCTCAAAGCAAGATTTATAAAACCCATTTCAAAAGTATATGGATATTATTTTGCCACCCTATGTAGTAGTTTATATAAAACTTTAGGATGGGAAAACAATGTTGTTTATTCAAAACTCCTTTGAAATTTCTTATGAGTTTATGAAATACCGAGATGTCGGTGTTGGAGTGGAAAAGTGGAAAAATGGTGATGTTTATGAAAAATGCACAGTGTCCTAGTACTATGGAAACCAATCCTACTGTGCGACCACATTTACCACATATGGGAAAAGGCGTAGTCATGTAGTTTGCTCTTATTAGTATGGGATACCTCATCGACGGAGATGACTCCGTTATGCATGAGGGGATGGTCCGAGGATCTACCCCCTGACCCGGGTCCTCACACAAGTTGGTGGGGAGGATAGAAGGTTCCACCATAAACCGCCGGACAAAACTATGAGTCCTCACACTTAGGGTTTCTGACGGGAAACCGGACTGGGTGTCGATGGAAAGTGTCATATGGGAAGGATCCTATACTAGCATGAGCAAATAAGAGGCTATGGCCGGCGGCTTACTTCGCATACACCTGGTATGGCGAGACGTGGCAGACACGATGAGTTGCGGATGGATGTGGGTTTAAAAGCGTGCTACCTCTGCAGAGTGTTTAAAACTATTCGAATAGCCGAGTCCTCGGATATGGACAATTGGGAGACTGTCCTAAGACCATTGCAAGTTTTAAAAGACTTTGAGTTTTAAAAGAATGAAGTGGAGATTGTTTCCTACACCTATACCAACGGATCGGTATGAGGTGGTTGGATGAAAGTGGACCATGACGGGCTATGGTCGGAAAAAGGAGGAGTTTTGGAAAAACAGATGAAAATGGTGACTTCTTTAAAATAGTTATAAAACTCTTCTTACCTTTTTCAATAAAGATATAGAGATGTTTTAAATAAGAAAGTTGTCAACTAAAATAAAACTGGTGCATACTCATGTTGGGGTAGTTTGCGAGTACATTCAAATGTACTCATATTGGTTTCGTCCCTGGCTATTGACCTAGCCAGACTACGAGGAGGAACACTACGCAGAGCAGGAATATGGCGACTTCTACGCCAACTAAGGATCTCCACAAGTCAGCTGCCTGTCGGGTTGTCATCGTTAGAATATGATGTCTACGCCGTAGCTTCCGCTGATATATTTGGTTTGGCCCATGAAGGCACCTATGTAAGAACTTGGTCTAAATGACCATTTATGTAAGACTTTTATTCGGTACTGTAATGGATGTAAACTTTGGTATCCAATTCGGATTATGTGCAACGACAGACTGATCACGGGATCGTTGTGTTAAGCATAATCGGGATTTTCGCACATAGTCCGGGGCCCCACAGACTTGGTATCAGAGCCATCCTGACTTTAGGAAACCTTAGTTAGCATGGCGTCAGTCAATGTTACAAAAAGATGAATTTCTAAGAAGAAAGGAATGAAGTATTTTTGAAAATTGCTTATCTCCAATCCTCTTACTTATGCAAAATTTTACTCTCATTAATGTTACATTTTCCTTGGTATCCTAAAATTTTTGTACACCTCTCATTAAGTTTAAAATTTGACTCACTTGTTGCCCTACTATATTAAAATTTTGATATACTTGTCACCTAACTAACTTAAAATTTTGCTTAAAAACTGTAGATGGCACTCCATGGACCGAGTTCGTTCAGCTGGAGAAGGACAGCAAGCTGACGTTTGAGAGGGACTTGTTCGAGTTGACCAAGCTGTTAGGTCGCCCCGCTCCAGAGTTTGAGGAGCTCAGATTGATGTTCACGGTGTTGGAAGGCTGAGCTGGCTTATCAGATCGTCAGTTCGCAGGAACATCAAGTCTCCCAGTTCCGGACGCATCTTCACCACCAAGGAGCTACCTTGGGTTATGTCTCTTGTACTGCTACACAGAGGATGCTAGCCCGACTTTGTGAGGATCACAAGGCGGAGTTAGTAGACTCCCGTTTCCGGTTCTACGGGAGGCGCAACTGTGATGGACACCCTACTCCTTTCACCCTACCACCCCGATGTTTGGGAGCACATCAAGGACATGGAGGTCTTACTTTCAGTGCACCCAGGATGATCTTTGCGCACTAGGATTCAGCTTCACTTTGACCGCGAAGTCGCTCGTTGAGCTTCGCGAGAATGAGATGAAGCTGATGGTGGAGAAGTTGCTCTTCACAGGAAGGGGCCCAGCTGAGGAAGACTATCGTGAAGCTCCGCACGAAGGGGCAGAGCAGGATGGGCTGATTGAGGATCTAGAGCACATGACGAGATGGAGGAGGAGGGCGAGATCTCCGCAAGGAGAACGACGCTTTCCTCAGTGACGATGATGACATCGTGGAGGAGATGGACTGCGAGGAAGAGGATGATGAGGAGGAGTTAGTTGACGAGGAGGAGGAGCCACCCGAGCCAGTTCTCGAGGACGAGGAGAGGATCCCGAGGAGCCAGCCTACCAGTCAGATGCGGATGTGTTGAGCTGTAGGTTCCACCTCAGTAGGCGAGTGACTTGATCACTACCGCAGGATTAGGTTGACCCCCTAAGCTAGTCGAGTAGTAGCAAGTGGTTCTTTTGGAAACCAATGTCTTTTGGTCTGACCAATGCCCCAGCCTATTTTATGAATCTCATGAACAAGATTTTCATGGAGTACCTCGACAAGTTCGTGGTAGTTTTCCTTGATGACATCCTTATTTATTCCAAGACCGAAGAAGAGCATGCTGAACACCTGCGTCTAGTTTTGGAGACCCTCCGAGAGCACCAGCTGTATGCCAAGCTTAGCAAGTGTGAGTTTTGGCTCATGAAGTGGCATTTCTCGGACATTTGTGTCCGCTGGAGGAATTTCTGTTGACCCTGAGAAGATACAAGCCATTCTTGACTGGTTATCCCCAACCAATGTTTTTGAAATCCGAAGCTTTCTCGGACTTGCCGGTTATTACCGCAAGTTCGTTGAAGGATTTTCCAGTATAGCCAAACCTCTGACCCAACTGTTGAAGAAGGACAAGAAATTTGAATGGACTCAGAAGTGTGAGGATAGTTTCCAAGAACTGAAGAAGAGACTAACCTCAGCCCCAATCCTGATCATGCCAGACGTCACCCAGAGTTTCGACGTGTATTGCGATGCATCACGCCTCGGACTTGGTTGCGTTTGATGCAAGAAGGCAAAGTTGTGTCGTATCTGTCCCGGCAATTGCGACCGCATGAAGAGAATTACCCAACCCATGACTTGGAGTTAGCTGCTGTAGTCTTTGCTCTTAAGAAGTGGCGTCCCTATCTTGCGGGACATCGCTGTGAGGTCTATACCGATCACAAAAGCTTGAAGTATATTTTCACCCAGAAAGATCTGAACCTGCGACAGAGGAGATGGATGGAATTAATCAAGGATTATGATATTGGAATCCATTATCACCCCGGAAAGGCTAATGTAGTTGCCGATGCCCTTAGTCGCAAACCTTGCACCCTGAATGCCCTGATCCAAGCCGAACAGCCAGCCTTGTTCAAGACTTCCAAGATTTTGGACTAGAGCTTGTTAGCCATGGTTATCTCGCCAATTTAGAGTTAACCCCAACCCTGATGGATCAAATCAAAGAAGCCCAGAAAGGTCATGAAAGCATAGAGGGAATTAGGAAGAAATTTCCCTCGGCAAAGCACCCGGTTTTACCGAAGATGCTGAAGGAGTGCTGAAATTCAATGACCGTATCTGTGTGCCCATGTCACGGAACTTAAGGAGTTAATCCTGAAGGAGGCCCATGAGACCCCTTATTCAATCCACCCCGGCGGAACCAAAATGTACCAAGACCTTCGAGAAAGATTTTGGTGGCATGGAATGAAGCGAGAGATTGGTTCATTTGTAGCCAAGTGTGATATCTGTCAGCGAGTCAAGGCTGAACATCAGCGACCCGCTGGATTGCTTCAACCTTTGAAAATTCCCGAGTGGAAGTGGGACGAGATTGGAATGGATTTTATTACCGGACTTCCAAGATCCAACCGAGGCCATGATTCAATCTGGGTCATCGTTGATCGACTGACCAAGGTTGCCCACTTTGTTCCTGTCAAGACCACTCATACCGGAGCTCAGTTAGCAGACCTGTATATTTCCAGAATAGTGAGCCTGCATGGTGTGCCTAAGAAGATTGTATCGATAGAGGCACGCAATTCACCTCAAGATTCTGGAAATCCCTTCATGAAGCCCTCGGAACCAAGTTAGCCTTTAGCACAGCTTATCATCCCCAGACCGATGGCCAGACTGAGCGAGTGAACCAGATATTGGAGGACATGCTTCGCGCATGTGTTCTATCCTATGGTTCCAAGTGGGAAGATTGTCTTCCGTTTGCAGAGTTCTCGTACAACAACAGTTATCAGTCTAGTCTGCAAATGGCCCCTTTTGAAGCCCTTTACGGCAAGAAGTGTCGTACACCCCTGAATTGGTCCGATACCGGAGAGAGCAAATTGTTCGGACCAGATACCCTCCGAAAGCTGAAGAGCAAGTTCAGCTTATTCGTGAACGCCTCAAAACTGCCCAATCCCGTCAGAAGAGTTACGCTGACACCAAGCGCCGTGACTCACTTCAGTGTCGGAGATTATGTATCTCCGAGTGACACCCCTCAAGGGAATGCAGCGTTTCCATGTCAAAGGAAAATTAGCGCCAAGGTATATTGGACCCTTCAAGGTCATTGCTCGTCGAGGAGAAGTATCCTATCAGCTGGAGTTACCCCAGGAGTTAGGAGATTATCATGATGTCTTCCACATTTCCTTGCTCCGGAAGTGTCTTGAAGTTCCTGACCAGCCTGATGTTTTCAAAACATCGACCACCTCTCCATCGACCTGAACCAAGACCTGACTTATCGTGAGAGACCCCTCAAAATTCTCGAAGAAGATGTTCGTGTTACCCGAAGACGTGCGATCAAGTTTTACAAAGTCCAGTGGACTAACCACTCTGAAGAAGAAGCAACTTGGGAACGCGAAGATTATCTTAGAAGCGAATTCCCAGACCTCCTTAAAACCTAAGCCTAGCAAATCTCGGGACGAGATTTATTTTAAGGGGGGAAGGATTGTAACATCCCAAAATTATTATCAGGATTATATTCCAAAAATGAGAGCCAACAAAAACTTTTGTTGTTTATTGTATGTTAATTGCTTTTGTTACTTGAGATGTTGTTCTTGCTGTTTGTGTGAGTGTTTGCTCTAGTGAACACTAGTAAGAAAGAAAGAAAACAAAATAAAATCAAAGCAAGAAAAATAAAAGTGACAAGTTGTCACATGAAAATCTTCAAGTGACAAACCCAATTAATTTCAAACCAAAGTCAGTGGAGTTGTAATGTAAACACTCCCCATTTTGTTCCTACCACTTTCCCCTCTCAAATATTATTTTTGAACTAGTTTTGAAATTCTAAAATAAAAACAAATTGAAATAAATTAAAATAACATAAACAAAGTACTATAAAAGAAAATGTTTCAAAACATTTTATTATTTTATGCCAATTTTTGTGGAGCTTCTGTACATTATGGGAAGGCCCCACAAATTTTTGCAAATTTTTCTAAAATGTTTAAATGCCTAATTAAATCCTAGAAAACCTTCTGGATTTAACAGAAGGACTAAAACAGAAATAAAAAAGAGGCAGAGAGGAGGCAGGGGGTTTTCTGCAAAAACGTCATCCCCTACCTCTCTCCCTCGCCCCGACGTGCCGCCGTGTCGCCACCACCGTCCTCGCCGTTTTCTTCGCCGCCCGGACCCCCCCTGCAGCGCTCGCCGTGCCTCTGCGCCTCTGCACCGCAGGGAAGAAAAACGGAGCCCTCTCCCGTCGCAGTTACGCCGCGGTTCCCCGACGGCCGCCGCGGAGGACTTGGACGGCGCCGAGCAAATTGGCCCCCCTCTCTGCTCCCCGACACGCACCGCTTATCTAGATGGTTCTAGAACGTTACCGGACCCCGTTAAGCACCAAGCCGCCACGAGCCCCTGCACCCTCGCCGCGTAATCGAGGAATTGGTCGCCGTAGACGCGCCATGGCCGCCGCCGTGGACCTCGACCACCATGGACCGCCCCGAGCCTATAAAGCCACCCCGAGACCTCACTGAAACTCCACACCCCTCCCTCGATCTCTCCCTCGCTTCGATTTGGTCTGTGCACCGCCAGAGGGCAGTGCACTGCCGCACCCGTCGCCGCGTTGAGGTCGAGCATCGCCGCAACACCACACCCTTCCATTTTCTCCTCTCTGGCCTCTACACTCTTCCTTGTGGACACAGCACTCACCCGAGCCTCTTTTCCCTCTTTTTAGTGCACGGACGCGACCCCGAAGCTCCGCCGGAGTTGCTGCCCGTCGCCGAGGAAGTGCGCGACATCGCCGCCGTCGACAGAAGCTTCCCCAGCAACTGCTACTCGCCCCATCGCCTTCCCCGAGTCTCCGCCGTCGATCCACGCCTTCGCCGAGCTTCCCGGGCCCCTAGGTGAGTCTCCGATCATCACCGTGCCGCCGGCGCGGCGGCGCCGCCCAGAAATGGTCGTCGCCGTTCGCGGGCTCTGAGAGCCGTTGGATCTAGATCCAACGGCAACGTACCGCTTCGCTGTAGATGTTAGACAGACAAGTGGACCCCACCCGTCAGTCTTTTAATCATTTCCACGCACACACTGTGACGCTGACCAGTAGGCCCCACCTGTCATAACTTTCAACATTATCCAGAGGAGAAGGAATTTCTAATTAATTTTTCTCTGGAAAAACAGTACTGGCATCAACTTTGAAATTCAATATCTCGAGATTTAGGAATCCAAATAAATCAAACTCAAATGTTCTGGAAAGCTTATGAAATTGTTTAACCAACACAATTGGTTCTCATCATTTAATTAAATATTTAAAAAGTATTATTAAAAATAGTACAGAAGGTTTAAATCCTAAACTTGTTTGTTTCTGATGCTCTGTTAGTCCAAATAATTCCAAACCAATTTTGCTAGCTTAGTACTGCCTTGTGTTAGCTCCCCTAATTTTGGTAGAATTAATTAAGTAGTTTAATTGTTGACTTTAAGATAAACCCTTCTGGACTAAAACAAACAAATATGTTTATTGGTTGATCCAAATGAGTTAGGACCAATTTTGTTAGCTCACATATAGCCATGTTTAGTTACCCCTAAAAGGGTTTAATTTTTGGAACAATAAATTTAAATGGTAGCTAAAACTTGATTATTAAGCTACTGGATTCAATCCAATGTGTAGGGAGTTTGGTAACTCCAAATGATCCAATTCAAATTGGGTTGTATTCTACACATCAGTGGCTTTCCATAGAATTTAGTTTGTATTTTTGTGACCAACAGAACTCAAGTTGTGGAATTAAACATGAATAACTAGTTCTGCCATAATTTAGAAGTAATTAAAAATGTTTAATTCAATTTTTTGAAAATCAAATTGTGTGGTTTGATGTGTGCAGTAGCTAATTGTGATGTTGATGATATGTTGAGATGATTGCTTGTATAGCTTAGTGATTGTTTGCATTGTTTGTTTGTTAATTAGACGATTGTCGGATATATCGAGGAAGGAGAGTTTGCTGAATTTGAAGAACAAGAGCAAGATCACTTTGCCAAGCAAGGCAAGCTATTCTCTGAGCTTGCACTACCAACATATGCATCTACTTTCATAACATGTTTACTCTCAAAGCAAGATTTACAAAACCCATTTCAAAATATATGGATATTATTTTGCCACCCTATGTAGTAGTTTATATAAAACTTTAGGATGGGAAAACAATGTTGTTTATTCAAAACTCCTTTGAAATTTCTTATGAGTTTATGAAATACCGAGATGTCGGTGTTGGAGTGGAAAAGTGGAAAAAGGTGATGTTTATGAAAAATGCACAGTGTCCTAGTACTATGGAAACCAATCCTACCCTGTGCGACCACATTTACCACATATGGGAAAAGGCGTAGTCATGTAGTTTGCTCTTATTAGTATGGGATACCTCATCGACGGAGATGACTCCGTTATGCATGAGGGGATGGTCCGAGGATCTACCCCCTGACCCGGGTCCTCACACAAGTTGGTGGGGAGGATAGAAGGTTCCACCATAAACCGCCGGACAAAACTATGAGTCCTCACACTTAGGGTTTCTGACGGGAAACCGGACTGGGTGTCGATGGAAAGTGTCATATGGGAAGGATCCTATACTAGCATGAGCAAATAAGAGGCTATGGCCGGCGGCTTACTTCGCATACCCTGGTATGGCGAGACGTGGCAGACACGATGAGTTGCCGGATGGATGTGGGTTTAAAAGCGTGCTACCTCTGCAGAGTGTTTAAAACTATTCGAATAGCCGAGTCCTCGGATATGGACAATTGGGAGACTGTCCTAAGACCTTGTGCAAGTTTTAAAAAGACTTTGAGTTTTAAAAAGAATGAAGTGGAGATTGTTTCCTACACCTATACCAACGGATCGGTATGAGGTGGTTGGATGAAAGTGGACCATGACGGGCTATGGTCGGAAAAAGGAGGAGTTTTGGAAAAACAGATGAAAATGGTGACTTCTTTAAAATAGTTATAAAACTCTTCTTACCTTTTTCAATAAAGATATAGAGATGTTTTAAATAAGAAAAGTTGTCAACTAAAATAAAACTGGTGCATACTCATGTTGGGGTAGTTTGCGAGTACATTCAAATGTACTCATATTGGTTTCGTCCCTGGCTATTGACCTAGCCAGACTACGAGGAGGAACACTACGCAGAGCAGGAATATGGCGACTTCTACGCCAACTAAGGATCTCCACAAGTCAGCTGCCTGTCGGGTCGTCATCGTTAGAATATGATGTCGATTACGCCGTAGCTTCCGCTGATATATTGGTTTGGCCCATGAAGGCACCTATGTAAGAACTTGGTCTAAATGACCATTTATGTAAGACTTTTATTCGGTACTGTAATGGATGTAAACTTTGGTATCCAATTCGGATTATGTGCAACGACAGACTGATCACGGGATCGTTGTGTTAAGCATAATCGGGTATTTCGGACAGCTAGTCCGGGGTCCCCACAGACTTGGTATCAGAGCCATCCTGACTTTAGGAAACCTTAGTTAGCATGGCCGTTGTCAATGTTACAAAAATATGAATTTCTAAAAAGAAAGGAATGAAGTATTTTGAAAATTGCTTATCTCCAATCCTCTTACTTATGCAAAATTTTACCTCATTAAATGTTACATTTTCCTTAGTATCCCTAAAATTTTGTACACCTCTCATTAAGTTTAAAATTTGACTCACTTGTTGCCACTATATTAAAATTTTGATATACTTGTCACCTAACTAACTTAAAATTTTGCTTAAAAACTGTAGATGGCACTCCATTGGACCGAGTTCGTTCAGCTGGAGAAGGACAGCAAGCTGACGTTTGAGAGGGACTTGTTCGAGTTGACCAAGCTGTTAGGTCGCCCCGCTCCAGAGTTTGAGGAGCTCAGATTGATGTTCACGGTGTTGGAAGGCTGAGCTGGCTCATCAGATCGTCAGTTCGCAGGAACATCAAGTCTCCCAGTTCCCGGACGCTCATCTTCACCACCAA